>BPLR01002761.1:0-42556 GCA_021605095.1 Caerostris extrusa
GCTGTCTGCAATGGCGTAACGGAGGTCAAGGCGATGACCAAATTTTCTACCCTTGGTATTAACCCAATACGCGACCTGGTATATTGATATTTTATCTAAAGGCAATAAGTGTTAAAAACATCGCAAATGCGGAAATTCAATATGACATTTTATTTACCATTTTAATTACCTTTTTTAACTCTTGTGATTTTTAACTTCCTGTCTTTATGAACCTTAATTTGTGCAAAATACTGTCTTTTGTCGCTATTTTTTCTTAGTGAATTGAACTTGTATTATGCTTCGGTGTTATTGGAAGTTTTATTACTTGCAATTAATATTTATTTTATGGCTATAATAACGATTAATTGGCCCAATATAATTTTGTACTCTCAAAATAAAATGACGTTTCAATTCACTGAATTCCATTTTTAAAAACATTACCCTATCATACTTTTTAAAAAAGATATTAATCTTAAATTATCTATTGTAGTCTTTGGCGAATACGGATTTTGAAATTTGCATCATTTTAGTAAATTTACATTAATGGGGATATCACCTTTATGTACCATTTTTAATTCAGTGATTTTCCTAGCTTACGACCAGGTAACTTGTGAAAAATAAGGGCAATGCAATAAATAAGTGCATAAAAGAAAATATCGTTACCGTCTTTACATTATACTTCCTGTAAATATTTTTTTCTCATTATTCTTATGAGCAACAGGGTCTTTCTTGCAGCTGCTTTTCAAATGAACCATCTCACTCGTGTAATGCATAATTAGGATCAAAATGTATTAGGAATTTTATTTAGATTATCATTTTATTTTTATATGAAATTTTTTTTTTAATGTTTTGGTGAAAAAAAAGAATATGTTTAAATATAGAAGTTAAAAAATATTTTTAACAAAAATGGCAAAACCTAGTAAAAGGGAACAATTATTTTTGACTCGTGCTGTTAAGAGCATTTAACTGTAAACATTAGTATTAAAAAAGTGAACAAGATAAACCGACTAAGAATTTATTAAGACTTTTCTTTTTAATCTAAGACAAGCTTTGCTGCTGATTTCCATTCTTAATTACGTCGTCTTTTAAATGTTTATTCTTTAAAAAGGTAAAAAAGAAAAAAAAACCCGACTTTTATAATTGAATTGTTAATGTCAAGGCAAAGATTATAATCAAATTAAAATGTAATAAAAAAAGGAATATTCAAATATTTATTGGGGCAAAAAAAAATCATATGATTAAGATTTTTTGTAATTAAAAAACAATTTATTTTTATAGTGAATTATTTAGCTGTTCTTTAATTTTAAATATATGTTTAATACTTAAAGTTTATGATATAGTGTTCGTAACTTTTCAGTAAATTATTACGAAAGCAGTAGATTAAATCGTTAAGTCACTATTAGAATCTATAAAAATTGTTATATAATTCCCTAGACTTTGTAAAATTGTAATAATAAAGTAAAATTCTTCATAATGAAGATTAAAATGCATTGAAAATTTTTTTATTTTTAACTTCTTATTCTGCGAAGAGTCAGTTTCGAATATCTTTAAAAAATATGAATTTTCACGAAAATAGACTCTTTATGTTTAAAAGAAATATTAACATTATTTTGTGAACAATATTTCCCATTTATAAATGTATTTAAATAAGTGTGAAAACACTCTAAAATATTGGCACTAATATAGTTTAAAAAGGTGAAAAGAAAAAATTTGTTGTGAGTTTTAGCAGCAGAGAAATGTTTGATTTTTTTTTTTTTTTTTTTTTTTTTTTAAACTATTTCCCTCTCATAACCTTTGAAAATATAAATTTAAAAATAAGAATAAAAAAAAAGAAACTGTAAAAACAGGTAGAAAAGGGAAGGCTGTGTGTGTATGTAAAGGAAACAGAGCAGAGATAACTTGTTCTGAGAAAATGGGTGTTATTTTTAAACTATGTAAATCGAAATTGAGGTAATTTTAGTTTTTGCTTCAAGCATTTAAGATTTGTATGTAATACTTTAAAATGAATGCATGTTATTGTATTTTTATTATTGAGGAAGCAAATATTTTTAAAATTTTTCTAAGGAGAATAACAATATTTTTAATTTACAATTTATACAGTTTTTAAATTCAAGCAATTTTTGAAATTTATATTTATTCTAAATCAGGGGGGCCAACCCAAATGATCTTACAGGCCACATATAAAATTATATATCCCCATATTAGATTTAGACCCACTATAGACATTTTTTTGGAGTGAAAAATTGAAACATAATGAGTTATTATTATTGTACTTAATGCTATTCTTGCATGCAAACATAGATAATATAATAATAATGATACCAAACACACAGTGTAAAGAAATATATAACACTAAAAATGAAATATAAAAAATATATAAATATAAATGAAGTCATTAAAAAATATTTATTTGATTAGTGCGATATTTGTTTCTCCATTTGTGCGATTTTGTTTGTCATGAGTTCGCAGAATATAATTCAATTATTCTGCGAACTCATAATTTAAACTCATAAATAAAACGAGGCAATATCTGTCTTATATTCGCAAGAATATTATTTTAAAATCAAAGTTAATTTTTCTCATAATTTCGACAGTTAATTTTTGAATATAGGGATGCACACATAATGTTTTTTTTTTTTTTAATACATTGGTTTTCACCACTTTGGCCATTGTGAAATAAATATATTTTGTAAAAGTGTGATAAATCTCACGGGCCAAAAAAAAAATATTCAAGGTGGATCACATGCGGACCACCCTGGTCTAAATCAATATTATAATCTAATACAATATCTTAGATGTCTTAAAAACAAAGAAAAAAAGATGTGACTTTTGCAATGAAAGTTCCATTTAAACAAAATAATCATCACAATGAAACTTTTTTTACTTGATATTTTTTTTACACCTAGTTGTGCTATATATTTAAGTTTTTAAATATGATTCATTTCAATATTAATTTTAGTTTTTGACAACTGATAGCTAAAATGTTTCTCATCTTGAACGAACAGTCTTTCTCATAAAAATTTTTCCCCATTTATAAATACGATATCGAATTAAAAATTATCAAGGGAAACTTTTTCAATGCATCATATAACATTCTCTATTAGTTAAAGAAAAAAAAAGAAAACAAATTTTGTGATAGTTTATAATCATATTATTTATTATAGATAATAGTTTGTAAATATCTAATTGAATAAAACAGTTTTAAATAATCATATTTATTACATCAAATAAGTCCCTTTTTTTTTTTTAAGTTCATTTATTTATACATAATTTAAACTTCAAGACGATTAAAAAAATTATCGGAAAACTTAGAGGATTTCCTGCATTATTTTGCTCTATTATAAATATGCCTAATTAATACTTTTTGTTTTCAAAATTGTTGTTATACAACTAAAAATTATCGCTATCTTATAAAATGATTTTTTTTTTTTTTTTTTTTTGCAGGGATAGAATAAAATACAACTTCATCGCTCATAATATACAATTTGGAAATATATATATATATGTATATTAACATTTACTAGTGATCCAAGTTCACTCTATATCTGCTTTAAAATATTTTTCACAATGAAATATTGCTAATATTTAATGTTAATGCTTACTTCAATTTTGTCTATGCATAACTGGGATTGTATGACCGATATACATTGTCTTTCACACTCCATTTTGTGTACACTAACCCATGATGTTTTTACATTCAAAGCGCGAAGTTATATTTCCCTGAATCAGTATTATAGAACTAATACAATATTGCTGTGGTATTCATGTTAGTGTTTACTTTTAAATTATGCCTATGCATAAATGGGATTATTATACATTGTCCTTCACACTCCATTTGTGTACACTAACCTATGATGTTTTTAGATTCAAAGCAATTTTGAAATTATATTTGCCTAAATCAATATTATAATCTAATACAATAGTGCTAGTATTTACTTCGAATTCTGTCTATGCATAACTGGGATTGTATAACCGATACACATTGTCCTTCGCACACTCCATTTTGTGTACGCCAACCTATGATGTCGCAATTCAATTAGCATCTCTTCCCTCCTTCTTTCTAAGTGCTTCTCGTTGTGCCAAAGGGATGATGCCCTGCATCTCTGAACCGGTCTGGCGGGTCTATAAGTATACAGAAGTATTATTCCCTATTTTCAGAAACGGCTCTTTATCGCCTTTCTCTCTCTTACGCTCTTCGGAGGAAGGTTTTCAATTGGTATCAGCTCCTCGTGTGACCTGGATATATTGCTATTCATTATTTTGAATGTTTGAAATATTTAAGCACAGTTTTTCTTAAGACATTTAATACAGTAGTCCCTCGTGAATCGCTCATGTCAGGAGGTAAAGAAGAATTACGACATATATATATTAAGTATTTTTAAATATGTGGGATTTTTTTCTATCACATTATTTGATTGAAACATATTACATATGTGTATATATAATATAACATATATATTATTAAACTCATAGATGTTTTTTTTTTTCATAAATTTATACAGGAACTTCCTTTGTAACGTGTACGATTATGTGTGTGTGTTCTAACGCAACTGGCAATACAGAGGTAGTTAATCTTTATGCCATTAGCAAGGGCTGCACTGCTGTCACTCATTTAGCACTACCCAGGGGCACATGTAACTTGAAGATATGCTACGGATGCGAGTAACACTACCCATATATTTATATATATATATATATATATATATATATATATATATCAAGGAATCTCATAAACTTGTAGTAAATATATTATTCTCAGAAAACAATATCTCCGCTTTTGTGTCATAATATGATTTTATTATTAACTTGTTACACATTTCTCAACTTTCACGAAGCCGGATGGCCGAGTGGTAGCACTGGGATACCGTAGGTTTTTCGGGTTCGAATCCCGGCGGTGCCATGGATGTGTGTAGTGGTGTTCGGAATCCACTTTAAACCGAAGGTCCTAGTCTGATAGGATCGTAGAGCATTGTGGAGTAGTGTTACTCGCGTGCGTAGCTTATATTCAAGCTACACACGCCCCCGCGTAGTTATAAATGAGTAACAGCGGTGCAGCCCTTGCTTATGGCATAAAGATAACTGTCTATTATTTCCAGCTGCATTAGGAAAAAAAATATATCTCTATTTCTAAAGGAACAAATTAACTCGATTATGGAAGAACTGACTGCATATCTGTTTACGTAATGTGTTACCTTTATAACGTATGCGAAGTTTTTGCTTGCGTACTGTCCTTATTTATATTTAAAATGGAATAAACGTTATAAAAAACAGTGAAGAAAAGAAAAACACTTTCTGTCAAAAATATACGCAAATTGAATAAAATCTATTGCTATCTACATTCAACACTCAGAATGCTATGTATAACAAAATTCGTGGTTTAAAAACGAATCAATCCATCCGTCAGATAAATTTTATGTTTATGGTTTAAATTTTTTTGAATACGCAATTTGACTAATGCTTTTGTGAATGTGTCTTAACGTTAGTATTTATAATTTCCTTCTTTTTCAGCTTTGGATTTGGCTCGGAATAGCAACGTGCAAGATGCGTTTGTCATTGCTGTTGAGCAGCAAGCCCGAGAGCGATTGGAAAAGCTGTCTGCTCTCAAGAAAATCAAGCCAGTGGATATGACAAAGCTTTCCCAAGAGCTGAATCAGTGTAGAGACAGCACTCCAGAGCTCAATGGTGTCATCGAAAATAATCCTATTTATGTTACCACTGTGCCTGAAATCCACAATGCAACTTTAGAACGTGTGAAGAAAGACCATCTTGACAACTATGTTCGCCACTCTTCCACACCACTCGGTGGTAAAAGTTCACACGACCAAACTATGCATGGACTGAATGGTCACGCTCAAGTTGGTATTGTTGATCACGATGTCCACGATCAAGAATTAGAACTTACTCAAGAGATAGTAGATAGAGAAGTGTTCGATGAGACCCTGTCGCCATCTTCACCCGAGACTCCTCCTCGTGAAAGACTTTTAGTGGAATCGCAGAACGGAGTAGATTGTGTGGCTAATCGTTTTTCAGAACTGTGTGTCTCGGTTGAAACTTTATTGCCAAACCTACCTGATAAAATCAGATCCTCGCCAAATGAAAACCATCAACTAAAACAGTTGCCAGTCATCAAACAGACTGTAGTTAGTGACCACCAAAGTTCAGCGAAAACGAACTGTGGAGTTTTGCCCAAGAGTCATATTTACAAACCAAATACTGTAGAATCTGAACTTAGAACTCATCGGGAGATGGCCGTGGATGTGCCAGACTCTTTTGTTGGTGTCGCCAAAACATCTCCAAGATACCCCCCTCAAAAAATCTCTGGTAGAGGCAGTTTTAAACAGGACGGCCATCCTGAATTTTTTATCAATAGTTCTGGTGACAGCTCTTCAAATGAAAACGATCCATCATCTAAAATGAATCCTGCAACTATAAAAAGTGCCCCTGTTATAATTAATAGCTGTAATTTAGATAATACTTCCATTCCCAGAGTTACGGTAGAAACCAGTGATTATGATAAAAATTTAGAAGATGCAAGTGAAGAACAACTTGAAAGAATACGCAAATATCAAATATCAAGTGTGTATATAGTATTGTGTTGCTAGATTATTCATTACCTATATTTTTATGTAAAAATTTAATAATCCGTTTCTTTAATTAATCTTGTTTCAATTTTAATTATCTCAAAATGAATTTTAAACTTTCATGTAGGGTACATTAAAAACAAAATCTTTAGTTTTTTTTATAAATTGCTTATTTTATTAAAATCTAAAGAGATCTAAGTATTTTCTAATGAAATTGTAGTAAAATTGTTGACTTCATTTACTATTTGTTGTGGTCGAATAAAGGTAAAAAAATTTGTCTTGAAATAAACAATTTTTTGTTAATAATTATTTCGAATGAAAATTTGGATTACTTTTTTTTTTTTTCATTTTTTATAAACAAATTCTGATTTACTTTTAAAGAATAATTGACTCATGTAATTTTTAGTGTGAATTTTAGCAAAACATTTATTTAAAATGATGATAAAACAATGCTTAACAAAAATATTATTTCTTAGACAATTTTAAATTTTTGCTAGCGTGAATAATTTTTACAATACTATTAATGACTTTTATTGTTATTATTACTTGTTCTGGATCTGTTAACCTTGAAATTAAAAATATTTTATTCTCGTAAGGAATTTTAGCACTTTTTTAATTTATTTTTTTTTTTTTACTAAACCATGAAATCTAAAACTGCTGTTGTATTCTTATAATTTTAGGAAGATATTAGTAAAAAGGAAAATAGCAGAAGAAAAACAAGCTAAAGAGAATGAATTTCTTCGTACTTCTCTACGAGGCTCGAAGAAATTGCAAGCTCTTGAGGCAAATCCTCCACAGCTACCAAAAAGAGGTGTTGAGAATACAGCATTTGAGCTAGAAGAAGAAAGCTCAATTCAGTTAGAAGAAATGAAAACAACACCTGAACTTACTAAAACATTTGGTAAATTATTTTTATTAATTAATTAATTTTCAAAGGAATTGAAATTTTAATTTACTTTTATTATTTTGAATTTCTTCCCTATTCTCTGATTTCAGTTAGTTAAAATCCATTTTATTACATGAAATCAAGCTCAAGCAGAAAGTAATAATAATAATTGTCTCTAATAAAACAGAAAAAATATCCTAGGATCATAGAGCTGCTAAAGGAATAATTTGATACATATCAGTGTAAATCTGTTTTATCAAATGCTTTTAGTTGTAATTACTCTCTTGTAATTATTATCTCCAAAAAATTTTGCAAATTTTTTTGTTAAAAATTCTGCTTTCTCTCATTTGAAGATTTTGACTACTGGATATTTTATAATTATTTTTAAATGAATATTTCAGCTTTATTCTGTAACATATTTTTTAAAATGCATAGTATTTTCGATTGATTGTTTGCTATGCAATTTAGTGATTCAAAATTAAATATGAATTGGCTAAGTTAGAAATGGTTTCACCTGTTATTTTAACTGAAAAAGTGTGTAGCAATTAATTAGTTACATTAAAATAACACATTAAAAAAGAAAGTCCATGGCAAAAAAATAATTTGCAAAAAAGGGGAAAATAAAAAATATATAAAATTCCCTGTTAATTTGTTGAATATTTTTAAAATTTTATATGTTAATTAGAGCTTTTAAAACTTCAAATATAATATTCATATTTTAAAATAAGATTAAAAATTTTAATTATTTAGGGTTTTTTTTTTTTTCTTCAAAATTATTTCTCTAATTTTTACAATCTGCTTTTTCTTAATTCATGAATAATTTATAATGCAATAGGTTTCTAATACACATGCTACTTTTAGGTGCATCGGAATTGCTTCAAAATTTATACAGACTAAGTTCAAGTTTACAAGGTAATGGCCACAAAGATTCCGACTTAATGTTAGTAGAAAGTTTGATTCAGAATGCTGATTTCCAAAACATACTTGCTATTCACAACAAAATTCAAGAAGTTTGTTGTTTTAAATGCCCTCCTACTCCAGTGTCTACAGAAGCACAAGACATAACACAAGAGGTAAATTAGTAAATTGTAAAAACCTTTCCAATTATGTTAAATATTAAAAATATGAATTTAACAACACAAAAATTTTTATTTTTGTAGGGCATTTTTAAGTATTTTTTGTACAAATTTATAGAAAAATAATGAGGTAGAAAAACTCACCTATTGATGATTTTGTGAAAGATATCCACATGAAAATTTATTAAATATGTATTTCAGTCTTTTGTATAATTTTACAGAAGTTGAATGTAACTTGTTTCTACTTGTATAATTTTCAATACTAATTTTTAAATTGCTACTGCATATATCTGTATATACATATAGGCTGCTGCGTACAATCTGTGGAAATTTTTTCCTCTGTAAGTTTCATAAAATTCCATTATACAAAACTGCCATATAAAAATGCTTTTTGGCAAAACTTCAAGAAAAATATATTATCTTCTATGAAGAAACATAACAATAGTGAATGATGGAGCGACATGCATCCCACATCAGTGTGTTCCAGTGGATGAAACAGCCTGGAATAAAACCCAACCTATATAAAAAAAAATTAACAAGGTGACATATTTTTAATATGTTTGTGCCTTTAAAAATGCTATTTTTAATATTTTTTGTGAAAACTTTATAATTAATCTAATTTCAGGTCATCAATGCACTTCAAGAAAGCTCCTCAGCAGAAGCAGCTGAACTAGTCGATATTTTGAGTAAATTTGAAGTGGAAGGTTTAGTATATGCCCATGATAAAATAGCTGAAAGGCAGGCAGTGCCAACTATAACACCAGATGAAGAATTGCTTGATCGTGCTTCTCAGTATACTGAGGAAAGTGTGAAGATTGTTAGAATAGATAAAACCAATGAACCTTTGGTAAGTTTATACCTCAACTATTATCATGTTTTTAAAAAAATTTGATCTTGTATCTCAGCTGCATATATTTCATGAAAGATATATATTATGTAAATTGTGTGATAGCAAAATTTATACTACATAAATGTCACACTTATTATTATTATTATTATTATTATTATTATAATTACTTTACTTATAATTATCTTTTATTTTAATTTCTTATTTTTAATGTTTTGACTGGTATTAAAAAAATTTTACTAATATCATAGAAAATTTTCAGTAAAATGGCTTTTTATATTATTAAAAAATTAATTGCATTTACCTAAACAACTAGAGCACTCAGAAGCAATGATATATACCAGTTATTACACAAAATTCTTATCTCACTTATTACTTTTTATTTAACAAAAAAGAAGTAGAAATGACTATAGCCAATTTTTAGAAATATGTGATAAATATAATTTGTTAATAATTAATTATAAATGCAGATAAATTTGGGTAGGACCTGACAAGTTTAGCGCATGCACAATGTCAATCTAAGGTCAGTGCCACAGATGCCAAGAAGGAGAAGAACGAGAGATGATGCGTAGTTACTGTACCTAATTGTTTTGTTATATTTATCTGTATATATTGTAAATCATGTGGTAGACATTTAAAGCATATGCCATTTCATATGAGAATCTACACAATTAAAAAAAAACACATGATGAAGAAACAAAGTCATTACAAATTTTTAAAAAGCATGATTTAATTTAATCAAATTCTTATATTTTCTCCTTGAAACATATGGTGACAGTTATGCAGTGAAAAAAATTGAATGCTCTTAATTTTTGGCTAAGGCTAAGATAATTAATTTAACAAGTGCTTTGTGCTAATTAATGCTAGTTGTTTTTTAAAAACTAATCATTTATGCATTAATTTTTAATTTATTATTCTTGTAGGGTGCAACAGTTAGAAATGAAGGTGAAGCTGTTGTAATTGGACGTATTGTTAAGGGTGGTGCTGCAGAAAAAAGTGGTATGTATTGTTTTCTTGCTTACTTTTAAACAAATTTTTATGGAGGCAAGGTTATATTATCCATAAATTATTTTGTCAAAGAATATATTTATTTAATATTAATGATATTTTAATTATATTATTTACTTCAATAACTGAGCTATAAAATCTCAAAATTTGTGTTCTGGATACATGTATAAATATATAATTGTGAGCAAATGCAATGACATCTTATTGTTACATACATCACAATTAAAAAATAATAATTTATTTGGTTAGTTCTGTCAAATTTTATTATGCTAATTTTTCTTGTTTTATATTTTTCTTCAATGTTAAAAAATAAATCTGAACTCAATTTCAGATTTTTAGTTTGAATTTACTTTTCAAATCCTAATCTTGATCTCTATGCAACATTTTGTAATGAATCTATAGTCAGAGACAATATTTTATGAAAAAAATGAAACTGTTTAAATTATATTTTCATTTATTTCTAGTATTTTGTATGAAATTTTGTATTCTAGGTTTATTGCATGAAGGGGATGAAATTTTAGAAGTAAATAGTGTAGAAATGAGAGGAAAGTCAGTTAATGATGTTTGTGACATTTTGGTTAGTATTTCTGCTTATTACTTTCTGAATTATGAATATTATTTATTTATGTAATCCTGCTTTCTCCTATTCACTGGCGCTCCCTGTGACATTCAGAGGAAATTATTTCAGTTGGCCTATAGACTCTCTCCCTTAGAGGAGGTATATTTCGCGCATGCTGCGCGTAACCGAGTTTTCGTTTCAGAAGGAAGTCCTTCTATGAAGCTATACTTATATATCTTTACTTTAAATGTGTTAAATATTGCATGTGTGGTGTTATATGTGTGTAAATATAACTGAGTTTTCAATTCCTGTGCCTCTAGTAACCCAACCCAATCACACCCATTTACACTTATTAAAAAGTAAAGTTATTTATTTAAAAAATAAATATATTGAATAGAAAGTTAAAAAAAACTTTAAAAGGTTTTATAGTTATATGATGATTAAAAATAATGAAACATCATTTAATACAATCAAACTATTTCTAAACTGTAATTATGGGTATTTTTTTTTACAATGATAAAACATTGGGTGATAATCAGAATATTTAGAAAACAAATATAAAAAAAAAAAAAAAAATTTTAAGTCAATTCCTACTTTTTTTCACTATATTGCAGAAGGTCCTTTATAAATAATTTACATTCATTTTTTTAAGTTTATCTGGGCCATGTATTGGTAGATATATGCTACTTAAATCTAAAAAACTATAATTAATTAATTAAATTTAATTACTGAATTAATATTTGAAAAACTGTATTAACATCAAGTGTCATCCACTAAAAGTTAAAAAAAATGTATTTGAATTTGAGTGGATGAACAAAAAGTATTTTATTAACCATTGAAAATTTGAACAAGGTATATATAGGGAGAGTGTGAGCTAATAGAAGGAATTGAACTAGAAATAAAGATGTTTGTTTTCATCATTTTTCCTCTTTTAATTTAGGCAACTATGAATGGAACCTTAACATTCCTTATCATTCCTACCCAGCAAGAAGCAAAGAAAAATTCTCAGATGGAAGTTGTGGTATGATGCTGGAATTTTCTATTCTTTATCAATGATTACCAAAACTCTTATTTTTATTTTTTATTCATATTTATGTTCCTTTGAACTATATTATTTTGTATAGTGCTATTTTTTTTATTCACAATTTATATTGATTTAAGTAAATTAATTGTATAAAATGTTGCAGATGCATGTGAAGGCACATTTTGATTATGATCCAGAGGATGATTTGTACATTCCATGTCGTGAGTTGGGAATCTCCTTTCAGAAAGGTGATATTCTTCATATTATTAGCCAGGATGACCCCAACTGGTGGCAAGCGTATCGAGAAGGTGAAGAAGATCAGGCTCTAGCTGGTCTAGTGCCAAGCAAGAACTTTCAACAACAGTAAGGATTATTGCTCAGCTTTATTTTCTTTTACCCAAGAAATAAATATTTGTAAAAAAAATTTATTTTTTATAAATGGTAAAGGTTTATTTTTGCCTTTATCAATGTAAATTTTCGAAAATATTTATTTTAAAAATAGTTATGGATTTCTTTTTCTGAATATATTAAAATATTTGTATAAAAGGTGAACTTTTTATAAAGTTGTATTACCTTTTATATAGTGCTCTTTATAAAATTCAAATTAATGTGATTGTTTAAAAACATAACATAGGAATTGCACTTAAAATAATTGTATTTCTTTTAGACGTGAATCAATGAAACAATCAATCATTGGTGAAGCTAATAGCAAAGAAAAAGTTAAAAAAGGTATGAATTTCAGCTAATTTTTTGTAATTTTTATTATTTATAAAATAGAATGGCTTGTTATATATCTGGGAATTGGATTAGGTTGATGTAAAACATTGAATACAAACATGTTCATGGAAGATTTCATTGTTGCATGTTCATGACTAAATATTGACTTTGACTAAAAATGTGTTTCTTCCTATAACGAAAATAAGTATTCTGTAGCCACTGACCAATCTGGCCATCTAACAATTAAAATTCGTTTTATCTTGTGTCATTCTTAATTTAAAATATTTTTTAAAATTCTTTAATATGTTTGTACAGGAATGATATCCTTCTTAGAAATAATTTAAAATTTTCCATTTTGTTATGTGGGTATCATAATTGTAGGTAATGTTATGGCCTATAAACACCCAGTACCAGCTTATTTTGACATTCATGTGTATTTTGTTCATTTACAACCTGAATTTTGTGTTTCATAACATTAAACACAATTAACTTTTCTTGATTGATTGATTAAGTTAAATGTTGGACTTGCCCTATGTTTTTGAAAGAAATTTGTTTATCTACTGGCGTGTAAACATTTTTGTGCATGATGATCAATGTTCTCTTAAATGTGGCATTATTTACTTACTTTATTTCTACTGTTACACTGCAATTTTGAATACTGTATTTATTTACATTTTTGCTTTTATCTGTAAAGCAGACCAAAAAAGAATTGTTTGCAAGCAAAGGAAATAAAATAAATTAATATTTAAAAAATATATTATAATAAAATAGATAAATTATGTAAAGATAATAATATAAATATAATATTTACATAAAATTTTAATTTTAATGTGAATTATTAGATTAGCTAAGCACATTCTTTTGAACTTTTTTTTACTTCTATTGAATCTTTTTATTTCAGCTGGAAAGTTTCTTTGTGCAAAAAAAATACATAAAAAGAAAAAGAAAAACTGTATAATGCAAATAATGATGGTAAATATCTTTTTATTGTAACAAATAAAAAGTTTCTTTTATTTTAAATTTAAAAAAAAAAAATAGTAATAATAATAGCATTATATTGAATAATTTTGAACCATTTTTTCCTTCAAGATTTAGAGGGAGATCAAATTCTGACTTATGAAGAAGTTGCTTTATATTATCCGCGAGCTAATCGCAAACGCCCAACTGTTTTAATTGGCCCTCCTAATATTGGTCGTCATGAACTAAGGCAGCGATTGATGGAAGACACTGAGCGTTTTGCTGCTGCTGTACCTCGTAAGTAAATATTTCTAATAATTATTTTAGTAAGAAACTGTATGTTACAAGAGTTCTATTGATTTCTTTATATAAAGAAAAATCTTTACACTGAAAATTTTTATGGTCAATATTATTTGATAATTTTTAATACAAAATTATGCATGCAAAAATTACTATTTTATATTTATTTTGAAGCATATTTGTTTCGATATTATAAAATAGCTCTTATCTATCAACTTCTTATTTAGATAAATAAAAAAATTTATGTACATTAACTAAACAATATAAAGTACATTTTCATTTTATATTAAATTTGTTGTTTTTCATTATTAGATACAAGCAGATCAAAACGGGATGGTGAAACAGATGGTGCAGATTATCATTTTATTTCTCGATCACAGTTTGAAGCAGATATAGTTGCAGGCAAATTTGTTGAGCATGGAGAATATGAGAAAAATTACTATGGTACAAGTCTCGATGCAATTCGCTCGGTAGTTAATTCAGGAAAGATCTGTGTTCTTAATCTTCATCCTCAGGTAAAAATATTTTTCTTTAGAGAATATAAAAAAAATAAGAATTCATTGAATTTTCATTTCATAATATAATGTAATTTCACAAGCTAAATTTTTTTCTTTTCAATAATCTAATCGAAAATAATTTAATATATGCATATTTAAAAAAAAAAAAACCAATTTTGTATGTAAGAGAGCAAAAGAAAATCCAACTAAATAAAAAAATATAAATTATTTATATTTACAATAGTATTATGATTCCAGAATAATTTTTAATACTTGAATATTTCCTTTAAATATTTTATATTTAAATTGTTTATCTTAATCCTAAAAAAAAAAAATTTATAATCCTTACATGAAATAAAAGTTTCCAAAAATAATAAAAGCTACAGGATAATTTTTCTGCATTTTAAATTTTTCAATGTTTGTTGTAACATT
The DNA here is from genome assembly GCA_021605095.1 of Caerostris extrusa. NCBI lineage: Eukaryota > Metazoa > Arthropoda > Arachnida > Araneae > Araneidae > Caerostris > Caerostris extrusa. The sequence goes on from BPLR01002761.1 coordinate 14,864, forward strand.
TCAGAATGTTTGATAAATTTAAAAATAGAAATCAATTATAGTTCAAAATGGTGTAGGAATGAAAGAATTATTAAGTTGAAGGAAATATTAATTATATGTGGATATCTTCAACTGAAGAATCATTTAATAATATAAAAAGTAGCACAAACGATAAGACATAAATTTAAAAAAAAATGGGATGGTTTGTGTGTTATTGTTTGTGATGAATCTCGGATTTTAAGAAAATGAGATAATAAACAAGCTATAAATGTATAAATATTTTGATTAATGACTTTCAGCTGAATAAAATACAGAAATGGTGTTAACTTTGCATTAAATTCTTTATTTAAATCCCCTTTCAACAATATATTTCAGAAAATTTGATAATTAAACAAAATATTCAAGTCATTCCATGATATAATGTTTTATCATAGGCATGACATCTATAAAGTTTAAAATGGCAATTTTTAGTAAAATAAAATTCACTTAGTGAATTATAATTTTTTCAGCATTGGTACATATTAATGTTTCAAGTTTTACATTAATTTCATTTTGTTATGTACCTGTTTTAAAAAAATAAATCCTGAACATTGAAGACATGCAGAAAAATTCTAAATATATATACTAGTAAAAATCTTCATCTGCTGTGGTGATGACATAACAAAATACTTTTTATTATAAATTATATAGTAATGTATATGCGAGGTAAAATAATAATAATTAATAAACAAACTTATTTTAAGCAATCTAAATGAAGGCTTTTATATTACAAAATTTTAACTTATTAAATGTCAGAAATGTATCAAAAATGGAATAACATACAAAAAATGCAAAACTAAGATATGAAAAAAGAATAAACTTATGTTTACTCTGAAATTTGCAATATATTTTTATAATTTTTTTAATTGTCTTGATTTTACACATATACTGAGAAAAATCAAAAAGAGAAATCTGAAAATTAACAAAATTAAATGATTCTTCATTAGAAAGATATTTATGAATTTCTTATTGAATATGCATGAAATTGTAGATTTTTTGTTTTTTTCTTTGCAGTCTTTAAAAATCTTGAAAAATTCCGACCTTAAGCCTTATGTTGTGTTTGTGGCTCCTCCATCCCTTGAAAAACTACGCCAAAATCGTCTCAAAGCTGGAGACACTCCAAAGGATGATGAGCTTAAAGATATCATCGAGAAAGCGAGAGAAATGGAAGACAACTATGGCCATTATTTTGATATGGTTATCATCAATTCGGATGTCGATAAAGCATTTAACGAACTCCTTAAAGAAATAAATACACTAGAAAGAGAGCCACAGTGGGTGCCTCGAATATGGCTCAGTAGTTACACAAATTAAGTGTGTCATAAAACCAGTATGTAAAGATATGCATAATCTACTTGATTTGATTTGAAAGCTGTACATTTAACGAAAGAAACTTTAAAGCTGTTATGGTGTATATGTTGTACATTTACTTTAAAATAATTTGTTTTTGACTATGGACAAAAAAAAATGGCAAGATATTAATTGTGTATGCAATTTTTCTTTTCTAGTTTTCGTCTGTTACAAAAATAATCCTGTTTGATAAGAAAGAAGTGTTTTTTGTACATATATGTAAATTTTTATGTAAAAACAAATTTGAACTGTACACACAAGTTCCATTGTGCAAATGTTGACGTGATGTTTTTTGCAATATGAACAAGAAAATTTTGTGATAATTATGAAGTTCATAGGAGAAAATTACTGAATTACGAATCCTTTTTTAAGCATGGCTAAAACGAACCATAAAGAATTCAAAGTAACCTAGTTAATTCAAAACTCAGGAATTAAAAAATATCATAGTCATACCATTATAATCTAAATTTTCTCATTTGCAACATTTTTCATGAAAAATGTTTTGCCAACTTAAATTTCAATAGATTTTACTGGCTATATAAAAAAAATCATATATTAAAAAGTTTGTTAGTGTACAGAAATCTTTTGGGTGTTACAGATGAGAAGTGCTGTTTTCTCATTAATCTATATAAAAAAAAAGGCAATTCAATATAAGTATATGGTACTTGATTTGAATTACATTCCAATTATAAATTTTATATGCTAAATTGTTATTATTTTATAATCAAATTTTATACAATACCATTTTTTCTCTAAGAGAAATAATGCATATTTAAAATTTATTATAAAATAAAATCTATCTCAAAAAAATTGTTAATAAATGTGTGCAATTAAAAATCAATTCGAACAATAATAAGATTATCTGATCCACACACCAAAAGGTGCTTGTAGAAAATATCATTAAACCTATGCTGAAATGTTCTTACAAATTTATACAATTTTAGTAAAAATAAAACTATTTTGAAATGTTTCACTAATGTTATTTCATATACAACATGTATACATAATTGTATTCTTAGTCTGACTGGCATTAGAGAATCATTATTAATGATATATATAAATTCTCTAAGTTATAAATAGGCAAACTTTAAGCAGAAGCAGCACATAAGTACATGATTTATTTTATTTATACAGTGTGCCAAATTATATATCAGCATGCAAAAATAATTATCTTGGCAAGTTTATTTAAAAAAATGCAATAGAATTGTGTTCCAAGATCAAAACTTGTATCAATATACAAAAATTGTAACTAACCTAATACTTTTAAAGACTAACTAATTGTAAGAAAAATTTGGTTAAAATAATTTAGGTTAATTCTATAATTTAGGTCAATATAATTCAAAAAAATTTTAAAACCAAGTCTAGTTTGCTAATATACAAAAATTATCTAATAAGCAGACATTAAAAGCAAGTAAGCACACTCTAACAGCGTGATTTTCAATAGAAACCAGAAAAAATTAATCAAAATAGTTTTCTAAATTATAATAAGGTAGGAAATATTACATTATATCAGTTGTATGAACTTAAAGCAATGCATTTTCTTTCATATAATATTAACAAAAGGTATTAATTTTACTGTAATGGAATAATTTTTCAAATATACTGACAATAAAACTACATACAAATAAATTCATTCACTTTTAACACATCTTTTGTCAGATCTATATCGAAGTAATGAACATTTGAAAGCATTTTGCTCTTTAATTAAATTGAACAGGGTAATTTATAAACATTCATGCATGCTTTAATAATACTATGTTACAATTAGAATTCCACAAAGTTTATTTTTTGTTATAATGTAAAAATAATAAATGCATGTTCATATAGCAAATCTTAAGATTACTTTAATGAAATTAGACACAACACAATTCAATTTTCTAAAACATGGGATTTAATTATCTTCGTCTTAGAAAAGCACTAGTCCATGTACCACTTAAGCCTGATTTCTTTTCTCCCAGTTGTAACCGTTTCTCTTCTTCTTCCTAGAAAATATATTTAGAAAGGTCTCATTATTATTTTAAAATTAGTTGTGTATCAATTCGGATTCAAAATATTCAGAGGAAAGATATGCATTTGTAGCATATTGCTATTTGATAAGACAATGATTCTTGTGTGTGGAACACTACATAACCTAGCCAAACAAATTAATTAAAATATTTAATATGGGCTTTATCATAATAAAGCATTTGCAATTTGCATAATTTCTCGTTCTTTTCGTGATTGGTAAATAATTCCCTTTGAAATAATACTTAAATGTTACTGACTTTTTTAAAACCTAAAAAGTAAAATGTAGTATAATAGTTATATGGGTGAACCTATTTATGTAAAACATTTTATTTTCAAAGACTAATATAACGGGATACTTAGGACATTTAAATGTTTGATTATTTTTACTGGGAGAAATTGAAAGCAACTAACAAGCAAGTATTCAATACAAAAGTCCTTAATTTTTGTACACTGTTCCCCATAGAATTATAATTAATATAACAACACATAAAATAAACAATAAAAGTTTACTTTTACAATGACCAATAAAGACTAATAGCTGGTATACATTTGCAAAGTTCATTGAGACTTAATGCATCTTAACCTCTTCAGAATTAATGCTAAATTGCTCTATATGATTGCATGCAATTAATTTTGATGAAGATTTTTAAAAATTATTTTGAGACATATTTTACTAATAATAGAGTTTTTTTAATTCAAAATAATAATTAAGTTAAGTTAAAAACGAAATAATAAATACTTATATATGTAGATATTATAAACGAAACGACATATAGAAATAACAGCTTACTTTTAAGAAATATTTTCTTAATACGATAAATAAAATGCTTTTAATTGTTGTAAACAAAGAAGATGCAAAATTTTTAAATATGTATAATAATAATTAATAAATTTTAAAAAAATTTATACTGGTTGGGAAAAAAAAAAAAGCATACCTGAAGTCTCCTTTGATTCTCTTTAAAAGCTAAAATTGGATCATCAAATTGGCTGTAATGGTCTAATACTGTGCGAACATCTTCTACCTCACTAGATGTAATGGCTGCAAGATAAGTTTTCAAAAAATTACAAATTGATTACAAAAATCTATTTTAATCTGAATTATAATTTAAATATTGAAATTGTAACATGCTTAAACCATCAATGCATATATATTTTTTTAATTAAAAGAACAAATAATGGAGATTAATTTATTAATTACTCATTAGTAAATCCATTTACTTCCCACAAAATATTTAAAATACTATGAACAATTCTAAACAAAAATAATGCTTTTCATATTTTTACATTTTTATTTAAGATAAAGATTTGTAATCCGTAATTTTAATGTGTTTCTACTTTCAATATAATTTTTAAAATTTTAAATATTGTGCATAATTTAGAAAATATACAAAAATCCTAACTCAGATAGAAATAAATTGAAAATGTTATCACTCTCAAGAAAAATCACATATTACATTTATATTTATTGGAAAATTATTTTATTTAAAATATAGTTATTCATTATTTCAAAAGAATACAATACAATATTATTTTACAAAATTATTAATAGAAATTCATTTTATTTTATATTATTTGTATAGCAAGGAAATAGAATTTACTTTAAGTTAAAATCTTTAAATACAAATAAATAATGGCTATATATTATGCAATTCAAAAACAATTATGGTATATCTAGTTATACAGTAGTGTATATCTTAGCAATATCACTGAACTGAACTTTAGTGTATATTATAGCTAAATCACTGAACTTTGGCATCTTTAAGAAAATTTTTTCAATAAAAAAATTATTATTTATTATTATTTTTTTTTTTCTTACATAATATTTTAAACCTTGATACATGACAATACAAAGCTTGTTTTTCTAATAGTAGAATTTACAGAAAGGATATAAAAGGGACAATTTCATTTAAAAGATGAACTTCCGAAATTATCTACAATTTGAAATATAAAACAAAAAAAATTGTCTAATATTTTCACATGATATAACTATACGTCTAAATTGTATATGTTAACATACTCATTTGATTAAAAAAATTTCTACATTTCTTAAATGTATCCAAACAATAAAATTTGTTATAAATTTTAAGAAAATTAATTTACAACAATACAAAGTATTAAGAGAACAAATGGATATATTAAAAAAAAATCACAGAATATAAATATAAATAAGAAACATTTTATTTTCAAATGCTTTTTAATTACTTACCTCTTAATAAGCTAGCTAAGTCATATAATGTTCTGTCATCATCATTTCCTTTCCATTGCTTCAATTTCAAAGAATTCCTAGGTTGAAGTTTAAATGATTTTTCATTCCAATCAATAAAAATCACTTTAGACAAATCCCTATTTAAGCATGATAGATCCTGAAATAAAATTACAATTTTCATTAAAAAATTTAATATATACATATATAAACTTTACACTCAATATTACTTTTCTTTATTTTTAACAATATTATATATAACAAAGGATGAGAAGTAGGCCAAACAAATTCTGACTCTTGAATGAGATTTTTTTTTTTATACCAACTCCTCACTCTTTTCTATAATTTTATGCACTATAATCTTTACTTATGGATTTAGAAGAATTTGTGAAATAAATTCAGTGACTTTTATTGCACTCTTATGTCTACAAAAATAGTTTTATCAAAGTATCTTTTACAACTTTAAAAGTGTAGTATTTGCACTAACTTAAAAGACATTCTCATACTCTAAATTTGCTTGCAAAAAATACATATATCCCAAAAATAACAGTACCAATAACAGCTTAAGATGAGCAAATGAAAATTGTACATTTTAATCACAAATCTAATATATTTGTAATACATTAAATCTTTTTGCATTTTTTAATAAAATAGCTTTGATAAAAACATCTTTCATTGTTGATTCAAGATAATTTTTCATACTAAAAAAAAAGTCTCACAAATTTACTTGGTATGCTGATGAAACCATTTTTGCAACTGGTTGTATTATTAACAGATACAATTGAATAGTCACCTTAACAACATTTAATTTTAAGATTAATTATTAAAATTTTGGAAAAATAAAATTTCATAAAAGAGTCAGATTTTGAAAACAATTCCGACTCCTTGCCCTCAACTAAGAGAATCTGTTATGTGAGTGAGTACCTAATTTTAAGCGTCAATTCAAATGCTAAAAATTAAAAACGTAAAAAAATTAATTCATTTCTTACTATAAATGTAATAATTTTACTTCAATTCTGGTCAATTTGTAAAGTGAGCATAAATGATTCAATGCATAATAAATTTCAGCTCAGATATAAATACTGTAGTCCCATTATTCTATGTTGCATTAGGATACTTTACACTCATTTTTTGAAACATAGATCACAGAACCTAGTTATAATCATGAGTTATACCTGTTTTCTTTATCTTCTAAGATAAAACGACAAAGCAAGGATTTGCTTTTTCGTTATTTATGTTTTCAATACATGCATAAATTGATATAATTTCATTACATATATACATATGGTTTTCTAGAATATTTTAATTAAGAAGATGGAAATACTATCAGTATATTATATACTTCTCATACTTTATTTTCAAAATAGATACTATTTTAATTCTACTTTTTAATTAATTTGTGTTTCATTAAAAAAAAATTTTTAACATTACATTATATAAAAGTAATTCCATACTGTAACATTTTAACAAAATTGTATTAAATACACAGTCCAGTCGCATTAATGGACCACCACCCACTTTCGACGACAATGTGAAATAACCAATCAAAACTGCAGGTGGCAGCACATTGCAGTGGAGTGTATATAAAGGATTTCCTAGACATCGGAAAGCATTTCAATCGTTGGCGTAATGCAGAAACGTAGCTACTTATTCGACGCCCAAAAGGGCATGATTATTGGCTTTCGAGCCAGGGGGTGGTAGCATTTCGGAAACGGCTAATTTTGTGAACTGTTCGCGTGCCGCCGTGGTAAAAATATACCGTGCATGTCAAAAATGGAACTATTCAAAATCAGCGGCGTGGCACATGTGCTGCACCACGGGCTATAGATGGTAGAGGCGAACGAAGGCTACGGAGATGCGTTCGAGCGAATAGACGTGCAACTGTTGAGCAACTGACCGCCCAGATGAACCAAGGGGTTGCCAAGAGTGTATCCTCATTGCGGTTCAGCGTACGTTGCAGCGCATGGGCCTCCGCAGCAGACGCCTGGTTAATGCACCTATGCTGACTGCTGTTCATCGGCGACGCAGGCTGGAAATTGCACGCCAGTACCGAAACTGGACGTCCACAGAGTGGCTTTTCTGATGAATCACGTTTTATGCTCCATCGGACAAATGGACGTTGGCGTAGACGGCGTGAAACGTTTGAAAGCAAACACCCTGCAACAATTGCCGGAAGAATCCAAGCTGGAGGAGGGAGCATTATGGTTTGGGGAATGTTTTCTTGGCATTCACTGGATGCACTCATTATTGCGGAAGGCACGATGGATCAGCACAAGTATGCGGACCCATGTCCCCCCCTACATACGAATTATTTTTCCTCAGAATGATGGCATCTACCAGCAGGACAATGCGAGGTGTCATACAGCTCGCAGTGTATGTGCGTGGTTCAAAGAGCACCAGAATGAGTTTACCGTACATCCTCTGGCCAGCAAACTCACCGGATTTAAACCCATCGAGAATCTGTGGGACCACCTCGATCGGTTTGTTCGCGCCATGGATCCTCAACCGCGTAATCTAGCGCAGCTGGCCACGACACTGGAGTCGGCATGGCTCAACATCCCAGTGAACACCATCAGAAACCTAATTGACTCTCTCTTCCTGCACGTCTCGCAGCGGTCCGTTCTGCCAAAGGTGGTTATTCTGGCTTTTGACAGGTGGTCACATTAATATGACTGGACTGTGTATATCATATTGATAAATAATCATTATTATTAATTGTATTAAAAAACTGAGCATTTAAATGATTTGAAAAGATTAAATTAATATAATTTAAAAATTAAAATAATGAACATTTTTTTTACCTTTACATGATGGCCATCCATATATCTTGTGGCATCTCTGAACAATCTATACATGATGTATCCATTAGGATCTAATGAATCAATGATAGGGAAAGCAGTCTAAAAAAATATTTGGAATTTAATTCCTATCCTAAAATTATTTAAAAATAAGAGATATAGCAATGTGAATGATATGATAAAAGTAACTATGCTCATGCATGCAAAGAAACAGTCTCTAAACAACCCTCTAACAATCCAGCTTAGCTCACAAAATGCTAATCAATTCTGTGTGGCAAAAATTCGCCAAAAGTTATACCAAAGAAAAACTATGAATAATTTTTTATTAATATGAATATTAACAAATTGAAACTGCTTGACTAGAAATCCATCTCATGCTTGACTCCCTATAAAATTACACCAATTTTAAAACTAGTTGATAAATTAATGAAATGTCTTACATAAAATTGAACTCTTTTTTACTGTTTTTTATCTTTCTTTGAAACATGATATAATAAATATAAATAAATAAACACATGATGCATAACTTTCATGTTACTTTCAGTCATGGCCATCAAAGTGAATCTGTAAGATTCTTGATTTTAAGAAATCTGTGGATCTCTGAATTAGAACTACATACCTTGAAAATTCTTATGGAGAAAATATTTAAAAAAAATTATTATTAAATTATTTTATGATAAAGTAACACAGACATGTATGGTAATTATTTAAAATAGGCTATTAAAATATAAATTCGATTTAATTGTTATAAGCCAAGTATATGGTTTGAAAATTACAGCATGTTTTTCAATCATATCGTTTAAGTTACTCTCAAATTCAAAGTATGTTATTTATTATTATTATAATTTTTATAATACATTGAAAAACTTTATAAAAAGGATGCAAAAAAAATTCTGACACATAAAATTATCATTAAAATATACTCACAAAGCCTTGTTCACTTGTGTAAATAACAATTTCAAAATAAGGAGGTCCTACTTGTTGTAGGAAATAATCTAATCCAGGTCGTTTTTTAAAGCGCCAACCTGTTTGGTACTGAAACAAAATGGATCAATCAATACATAAGACATTTCCTGTGTTTTGTAATTGATGACACAAAAATTAACCAACTGTTATGAAAAACAATTAGGATACATAATTTTAGTTGAAGTGAAGAGTCTTCAGACATTGTATATTTCAACTGAAGGAAAATGTGTTTGGGGAGAGCTGGAGCAGTGAACTTTGAGTGAGAGTATAAAAGAATGCTTCCCAGATGGAAAATAAAGTTTAATGTTACAGCCCAATCTGGTTATGTGTATCGAGGCCATAAGATTTCATATGGTCCTTTGAACTCGAGAGATTAGTTGGTTTGATGACTTAGTAGTTCTTAGTTTATTGCCAGGACATGTGAACCATTTCATTTTGGCGAGATGTTTGTATTAATATGTAAGAGTTAAAAGAGGATGCTGAATTTGTCAGTACAGTGATTGAGATAAGAGCAATTTTCCAGGACTTCAGCAGTTGGGATGCGAGTTTGATATTTACCTATTCTCAAGGGGTAAAATCGAAAATGAATCTTATTTGTGTGGGCAATGAATGGGAATATTAGAATTGAAGGTAAGCAACTTGAAGGAAACGAAGACAAAATTTAAGTTTTCATATAAGCCTCGAATGTATTTCTATTTGAAGTACAAAGAATTAAATAAGCTTTATGTAAAACTAATGAAAGCATGCTTTACATAATTGTCCACATTTAAAAATTGTCTATTTGAGATAAAGTAGAAGTTATTAAATGGAATAGTTTATTTTAAGTGTTTGTCCCCGAATTACAGTACTAACAATGATGTGTTAAAAATTATTTTTATGGAAAGCTACAAAAGAAATGGATTCATTATCCAAAAGAGGTGAAAATAGTATAAATAAGGAACAAAAAAAAATTTAATATCTCAGATATGTATCTTCTTAAGTAACACATAAGAGTGTACAAATCATGGTACTTTTTATTCCTTATAACATGTATTTTCAAATAACTTGATTGCCACAACCAGTTTTGAAAGAAACAAAACAAAAAATATTTTATTGAGTACAGTTTGCATGTTAAAGATAATTATTCTGAATGGTAGGAAGTGTGGTGTTTTTCAGTTGTTGGAAGCCAAATATGTTTAATAATCAGGGAATGTATAAATCAATTGCAATTTAAAATCAATAAAATAAATATTTGATTTGTTAATGTCAATTAATGGATGCATTAGATGGCAAAAATAAAGATAAAAGATTTGAGAAGTTAATTAAATCTGTTGTCAGAAAATTGCAGATCTTGTGCCAAGTGAAGTATTAGATGTAAATGTTAGGATTTCAGATTTTGATTTTTTAACAGATATTTTTAATATTCCTGAAAAAAATTGACGTTGTAAGATGCAGCATTTTTTTATGAATTTTTGAGGCCAGAACAAATATATGCACAACATTTTTAACTACTTTTACAAGATAATGTGATTGGCTATATAGTTAGTGATTGTGTGAATCAAATGAAATTAAAGTTCAATGTGATTTGATCTGGGAAGCAGATTTAACAAAAAAATAAAGAATATGCTATTTATGAGGAATACTTTGCACATACAAATAAATATGAGGAAAGGCGGTACATAGTAGCAATGTTCTTCAGAATTTTCCTTCTTATTTAGATTTGTCTGAGGATATTGCTATTAATTGATTCCTTCGTAGATAACTCTCTTGTCTAGAAATGCACTCATTTTATAAAATGTGTGTGGGCAAAAGTTAGGTCACATGAAAAAAGTTGAAGACAAGGAGCCTGATGTGACATATTATGCAACATACTACAGAGGATACAGACCTGCAAAGAGTACTACAAAATTAAGGGTAATATTAAAAAATGTTCTACATTGTTTTTCTATCACTTAACACTTTGCTGTAAAATAATGGAGCCATAAAAAAGATAAATTATTTTCAATAATCATAGGATTCTGGAAACATGTTTATGTCCTGACAGCAGACTTCAAGATTATGGATCGAGTGATCATGATAGATTCAAATCAACATTGTCTTCAGAGAATCATACGGAAAAATAATCCTAATGATCCACTTATGACATATAAACTGAAGATAACATATAGTACTGTGAATGTGCCATATCTTGCTATGAAGACATTGAAACTATATGTGAAAACTTCTGCATGGATGGCTTATTGTGTGGAGAGCCAACTTTGGAAGATTTGGTTTAATTGGTCGCTCTACAGTCATTTTGTGCCACTTTGAGCTAATTAGACTGGAACCCAGTTTAACATGGAATCGAACCACTAACAAAACATCCATGCCACCACCAAGAAACCTGAAGCCTGTGGTGCCAATTGGCCATCAGGCTGCCCAACCTTGAAAAAAGCCAAATAGTTGCAGTACCAATTTTTAGTGATTTTGTAAAAGCAAGAATGAAGCTTTATAAGAGGAGTGTTAATCATCCAGAAGTTTTGCTGAATTCTGACTAAGACTACAGCTTTTTTTCGAATACAGACAGATACCAAAATTTGAAAGTGTCATGGAAATCTATGAAAATCTTTCTTTCTGAGTTAAGATTGAACACTAAAAGAAGTGTGTTATCTACTCAGTTAAGACTTTTTAATCCACTAGGGCTTGTAGTAGATTGTGGTGTCTCAAATTGGAGTGATTCACTTCCAGTTGCAGAGAACAAACAATGGCTACAATTTTTGATTGCACAAGACAATATAGACAAATTTGATATCAAAAGAAAAACCTAATAGAGGAAGCTACAATAGTTGAACTCTATGGGTATATCAATACTTTAAAATATAGCTCTAAAACATCAGTCCATTGACAGACCATGGTGAAACTAGTAGTGAGTAAATGTAGAAATGCACATGTTAAAAAGCGTGACAATTACCAACTAGAAGTGTGCTGCAGTCTTGTTATCAAAATTAGTTAAAAAGTTACCACAGCCTTGAAATTGGACATAAATTACATTTACCTTTGAAATGATTCAGTGATTGCATTGTCTTGGTTATAGAAAGAGCCAATGGATGGCAAAACATATGTGCTATATAGCATAGCTACAATTCAAGAGCTTTCATCTACTCAGCAGTGGCATAATATTTTCATCAGAAAAAATCTGACAGACATTTTACATCAAGAAGTGGATCCGAAAAAACAACTGCATTACAAATTATAGTGGAATGGCTCAGACTTTCTTGTCAGTAATAACTATCCTGTCCAGGTGATTCAAATTTTAGCAGAAAGTGAGACATACAATTCAGAATTTAATAATTCTGGTAAAGAACATGAAAATAAACTACCTGAGTTTAAAATAATGTTAAATGATTTTTGTGCATGAACTAATTAGTTTGAGTAATAATTATGTAATTTTTTTCAGATTGTAAGTTATGTTTTCAAATTCATACACAATTCAATGAATAATTTAGCTGGGAATTCATGGTTAAAATGAACAACTCACAAAAAAGTTATCCATAAAATATATAGTGCATTTTTGTATTTAGACAGTAATTTAACTCACTTAGAGACTGTGTCCGATTTAACATCAGAGTTGTTTTACAGCTATACTAGACTTATTGCCTGCAGAGGGAAGTATACTAAAGTGTACTTGAACGTAAAAAAATTTCATCGGCACTAATAGAGAAAATGAATTAGCTTTAAAAATCTGAGAAAAAAAAAAAAATTAGCTGATTATTATTTGTCGAAAACATCGAATGAAAATTCATTCTACCTAGAACACCAAATTTCAGACTTAACTTTAGGAAGTTGCAATTAAGATTTAAATATCATTTAAGAAAGCTGTGTGAGGCGTTGCAAATTTAACTTGTTGTTCTTCAAATACTATACCACTGAAACCAAATTATTTACTTTTATTATACAAATTGAAATATTAAATACTATACCATTGTCCCATGTCAGCTAATGAGGATAATTTTGAAGTTTAACCACAGCTCATTTCTTAATAAATAGATCTATTAACTCAATGAACGAACCAGATTTGACTAATTTAAATGAAGAAGACATTGGAGATAGCTAATATTGTGCAACTTATATACAGAAAGTGTTACAGAAATTATTTAAGCGAGTTACTCAGCAGCATTGTAAATGGAGGTTTGAAAAAGACATTTGTATTAATGTTTTGGTATTACTGGTTGAGGCCAATTTGCTGACTCATAAATAGGTATATTGGTTGGCTTTATTAATATATTTTATCGAGAGAAGAAGGAAAATTTTGTGTGACTTGGGTAAAAACCCAGTCTGATATACTTAAAAAAGATTTGTTTCTAAATTTTGTATTTTCGACATAGAGTCAAATGTGCATTGGAGAGAAGGTATAATGTGCTTCAGAGAGGAATGTTTAAAATAATAGTTTATATTTTATAATATTTTAAGTTTCAGAACAAATTCCAATACTTGAAAAAAAAAAACACTGAATTTTTAATATGCATATATATATATATCCTTGTAATTGGTTTTGATGTGATTTTATAGTACCAATTGAGATTATTGTGCCACCAGCTATTGAATGTTTAATTAAGCATATCAACAAGTGATAGTATGTTGACGCACAAGAGCTCATTCTCTACCATATTGCAATATATTGTTTTAACCGAAATAAAGAAATGTATTCAAATATTGTTTGTTATATAGGAAAGAGTGTCTGTGCTTTAAATAAACTTGGCAGTGAACTTTTGAGTGCAAAATAACTTTTGAGAGTGCTTCTTAGATGAAAATAAAGATAATAGTTAGAGGCCACTATGGCTACAAGGCCTATCGGTAAGAACATTACAACACACAAAAACGATTTCTAATGTCCCGTTAAGTGACTCCATGATTCTCTAACCCATCAGATGTTAAAAAAATAGCCCTTGTATATTTTTTGAAATTTAATTTAAAACTGTGCATGTTTTAAATTACAGTTTAAAAAAACATCAAATTCTTGTTAAAAACATACAAAGAATATAGACAACTTCATTTTTTATTACATATTTTAATAGATTATTTCTTATATGATTGCATATAATACATTTTATACTATCAAGAATTAACATTTAATACAATTAATTAATAGTTAATATAATACTTACTGTCCAATCTGGATGAACTAATACTCCTGTCATTTCAAGCGCCAAGGTATAAGGTGGTTGATAGTAAGGTTCTGTCAAAGGATCTGGTAACAATTTTTCTCTAGATGGATCTTTGATTAGCTGAATTTAAGTTTTTGTTCTTTAGTAAAAAATTAAATAGACATGTATTCTACTAATTAATTTTCTGCATTTTCTATAAGTATTCTATACATTAAAAAAAGCAAAATAATAAAATTAGTAATTAATCTGAATAATAAAAATATGAAGAGAGATGTAAAAAAAAAAATATTTTTTTTTTAAATCATTTTAGAGAATACTTTCTGTTTTTCAGTTTCCCAATGTAAATTGAAATGCAAATTCATTTTATTATATATTTTTTTTAATATTACTTGATTTGTATCAAACTGAAAAATATTAAATACGCACGAAACAAAAATTCTCATAAAAATATAAATTTACTTTTATATTGACTATAAGCTTAGCAGATTTATTTAAAAGCAAATATAATTTTACTAATTTGGGTTTTGTAAGAATATATTCTGATAAATACAACAACATATACTGAATTTTGGAGCATAATCTCCCTCAATTTAGAAAAGTATGAAAGACTTTGAATATTGAGAGACTCTCTCCTTTTTCTAGACATTGCTATTTCTACTTTAAGGTGATACAATTAATATAAAGAAATAGTTGTTGTGAAAATTGTTGATTTTGAAAATTGCATGCCAATTTTAAAATCTACTTAATTTGATAAATTTAAAATTCAATTAAGGAAAAATAATAAAATAACATTGAGAAAGAATTAAATTTTTATATATAATTTTAAGTATTTGAATTCAAAAAGAAAATTAACGGCAAAATATATTTATGTAAAATAAATATATAATGTCAATAAATTAATAATTCAATAATAATAACTTAAGATTATTTTAGTAAAATTGAAATATTTTCTTACCTTATTATAATACAGCATTTCTTTGTATGTTCTACATAAATAGGCTTTAATGATTGGCACTAAAATAAGAAAGTTTAATATAATATATTAATTAGTTAAAAAAATAAATGATAAAATTTTCAAAGACAAATAAATACTTACTATGAGTATATTCATCCTCAATCTAATTAAAAAGAAAAAGAATTAGAAACAAAGTTTTGTGGAATTTTCAGATTCATATAAATAAAAACAACAAAAATAAAATTCAAGAAATAATTGTAAGATTTTACTCACACTTCATATACACAACAGTTTGATTACATGCATAATAATAAAAGTTTAGTACAATTATTATATAAAAGCATCCCACTTTTTTTTTTTTTTTTTAATTAAGTAAAATATTAAATCAATCATGGTTTTACTTACGATATTTCCCTCTTCATCCAAATGTGGTGCCCCTGAAAATAAAAATTTATAATATATGGCAAATTTTATTTTTGGTTAATGAACTTTGCAGAAAGTATGTCTCAAGAAAATCTTAAAAATTACTTCAAAATTCTGGCAAATTCAAAATATCACAGAAATTATATAAGTATATAAACAAGCTAAAGTTTACTCATAATACAAGCAATTATATCTACACATACTTTTAGAAAACTTTCTATGTAATATTTAAAAACCCCAATTTTTTCGAGTGACATTCCTTATCTTGTAAACTGTATTGTATCCTTGTATTTCATCCTTTAAAAAAATACTGTAGAATATAAAGAAACAAAAATATATACAAAAGAATTTAATGGGAAAATATGGATTGATAAAAAGCCTGAAAATACCTACTTATAAATTTATTAAATAACTAATCCTTTTTTTCGTTATGAAGTTGAATCAAATGATTATTAAAAAAATAATAAAAATAAAAATTTTAAACATAGAATGTTATGGTTTGCAATGGAGAATTTTAGGGCACTCCTGAATATGAATTTAATTAATGCTTTTTTTATCATTGAATCTATAATTAAACTCTTATCCAGTTTATTTATAAAATAAAAGGTACTATCTTGAAATATTTCTTCCTGGATAATTAACACATGAAAATACATGTGATCATATTTTGAGCATATACGGTTTCATGGGTTATATAATAACATTGGAAACTTAGTAATATAAATAAATCGTTTCATAGAGATGTTTCCATACAAACCCCATTCATAAATTGCTAGTCCCACCATTCCAGTAAACATTGAGCCAAATGCTAAAAATGTGTACTTCATCATCTTTTTTGTGAAAGCATCACTCTTTGATTTTTCATCTGAACTTTTGGAATGTTTGTCTTCTTCATTAGTGTTCATTTTAGCTCTGGCAACTTTTATTATATCATCACTCAATATTTTTGCATCGCCTGATTTTTGACTCGAAAACCTAGCTTGAGGTTTTATACAATACTTCAAAATAGGAGAAGCAAAAAGTGCAGTGGAACTCTTCATACGGCTATTGATATTGAAGATTTTGTTAACGCCATTGCTTCCTATTTTATTACAATTTGATCGAAAAAACTGAGAAAAACACATGGAACACCGGGCCGCCATAATGTTTATATAATTTGAGCAGAAACCAGCAGCCAGAATCTAAAAAGCCGAATTCATGATTTTGACTTTTAATAAACCACAGTTAGAAACACAAATCAATAGAACAGTTTCCAGTTTTGCGCTAAAAGTAATAAGTTAATTTCTTCAAAGTTTATCTTTTCACAGCGATAAAACTTCTTGGTTAAAAAGTCCCATTTCATAACAATGCTTCAAATAACACTTTAAAATCACTAATGGTTGAAGCCAGTTAGAGTAAATTGAAACTTCATAATAAAACTTCTTCAATAAAATGAACATTGGAAAGATAAATCATTTTATCAAGACAGAACTTAAACATTCAATCTTAGAATATTAATAAAATTAATATTTAAATATTTTATGGAAATAATTTTTTTACAAATTATTAGTTTAATTAATAATACAGGCTTTGCTTTTCCAATTTAATAGTTTCAACATATCCTTGCAACGCTTTTTCATTAAACATTTCTCCAACTTTCCATTATTCAATCTGCAAACTCCAGAAACAGTGGAACACATTTTGATCAGCTTTTTGGTTATAAATCTTCGATATGTCGCTCAAAGTACTTGGGGTACCCCATCTTGGTTTTTTTGTGTTACTTTATCATTTTAGTTTCAAAGTAGTATTGTTCTAAAATGTCTGGAACGTTTGATTGAAATGAACTAAATCTAATGCGCAAAATTTTTATTTACAGAAGAATTTTTTTGTTTTGATGTTTGGTGCAGTTACTGCATCTGTTGTTCAGTTCTGTTGCATTATTTTATTAAGTGTAAAATTTGATATTTATTTTTATTAAATAATGGATGCTGAAGACGATCAGAAAGGTTATAGGTGGGAGACAGAGTATGAGAAAACATGGGAAGCCATTCGAGAAGATGAACATGGACTCTTAACATCCAGTTTAGAAGAAATAGTTCATAAATCTAGAAGAAAGAGATTATTAGAAAAGAAAAATTTAAAACTTGGTATGATGCGCCACCTTTATGTAATTCTTGATTCATCTGAAGCTATGTTAGAACCTGACCTGAAACCTACTCGATATTTGTGTACCTTAAAATTGCTTGAAAAATTCATTGATGAATATTTTGATCAAAATCCAATCAGTCAAATGGGTATAATCTGCACCAAAAATAAGAGGGCAGAAAAATTAACTGAATTGGCAGGAAATCCCAAACAGCATATTTCTACTCTACAAAATTCTGCAAAAGTAGCATGCATTGGTGAACCATCTTTGCAGAATGCCTTGGAAGTAGCAATTCAAACATTGCGTTTTATGCCCACTCACACTAGTAGAGAAATACTCATCATTTTTGGAAGCTTAACTACTTGTGATCCTGGAGACATTTTCGAAACAGTTGACTCTTTAGTGTCTCATAATATTAGATGTTCCATCATTGGATTAGCTGCTGAATTAGCTGTGTGTCGAAAAATAACAAAATCAACCCAAGGAACTTATAATGTAGTAATTGATGATTGCCACTTTCAAGAATTATTGTTTGATCAAATTTCACCACCTCCTGCTACTAGCAACACAGAATCCTCATTAATCAGAATGGGATTTCCTTATCATCAAAGTAAAAGTGAAGGAAAACCATCAATGTGTATGTGCCACCTTGACAGCAAAGTATCTCATGAAGGATTTGGTACTGAAGGTTACTATTGCCCCCAATGTAACAGCAAATACTGTGAATTACCTGTTGAATGTAAAGCTTGTGGTTTGACCTTAGTATCTGCTCCACACTTAGCTCGTTCTTTTCATCACCTGTTTCCTTTAGATTGCTTCAATGAAATTCCTTTGTCAAGTTTAAAAGCTGTGGAGCATTGTTATAGTTGCTTAACAGTTTTTACAGAGCAGACTATTTATCAGTGTGGTGTTTGCAATAACCTTTTCTGCTTAGAATGTGATCTTTTTATTCATGATTCTCTTCATACATGTCCTGGTTGTTCAAGTTCTAGACAGCATCAATAAAATAAGTAATTTGTTTTGGTTTGCCTTTTTAAGAAAATCACATAAATAATTTTGTATTAAAATAAAAATATTATTTTTCAAGAGTGAAATCATTTAAACAATATTGATATATGAATAACAAATGACTGTTGAAAAATGTGCAATTTTCCAGTTGAACTAACAATAGTTCCCATAACATAGTAGAATTTTATTAAAAAAATTTGTTAAAAATGACATTATGGATCAGTTTATTTTATTTCACCTTATTTTTTTATAAAAAAAAAGTTTACACAAACAAAGTTTTTCATGAATAGTATTTTCATAGTTTACAATCTAATAATTTTTTTTTATTATATTGTCTCATGAAATATAAAAAAATTCATTAAATTATTTGAATTTTCATAATCTTTGTTGCATTTTTATTTTCTAATTCACTTTTACCTGTAGTAAATTTTTTATAATGTTTAACATTTATTATGTTAAGTGTTTTAAATTTATGTAGTTACGACCACAGAAGCTTCTACAAGTTGTAGCCGAAAGTCAAATGGATTTTGTTGATAAAGGTAATGACATGAATATATTTACATTAACATTTTTAAGAATTTGGTCCCAGTTCAGATAATGAAAAGCAAAAACCACATCCACTAGCTGTGAAGTTTCTAAGCATTTGGAGTCAGATCTAACAAAATTATAAACATATCACTAAAAGTGGTGTGGTTAATATCTTACAGATGAAAGAGTCATAAAATAATGATAAATTATAGAAGTACAGCAGTTAGAAAGTGCTGCTACCAGAAGACACAGAATTAAGTTTAATTGGGGTTAGCATGGCGACTGAATTTGTTATAGATTGAGAATTCAGGAAATGCAAAATTAGAGCTATTACATATATTATGCATATTTTTTTTAAATCAAAATAAAACATTGAAATTTAACTTGAATTGATTGAAATCCTTATCTGTAATGTTATTAAATATTTTTAAAAACCATATAGGACTAGGAGAAAGCATTATTATTTTTAATAATAAATTGAAAATGTTTTTTGTACCCTTTTAAAATATGGATATATTTGTCAGCTACTATACTAAGTTTATAATGTTGCGTTGAATCAATTATAGAAAGCATCTGTTTCTCCAATTTGACTTAATTGATTATGACCATAGTTTGTTCTTAATTATTTTTATTTAAAGTGCTTATTTGTGTCTAGGCATAGTTCAAAAACAAATAATATAACTGTTAGCAAATTTTCAGTTCTGAAAAATTTTTACAGGGTATGTGTTACAAGCTATTGTTGATGTTTTTGTTTAGTGAGTGAAAATGCATTTATAAATGGATCAAAAATCTAGTTATTTATAATTCATTAAATTGTAAATAAATTAGAAAATCATCAAACATTATAGAGTCATTAACATTTATCAATGCCTGTTACTTCAGGATCAATCAAGTTTAATTAGTATGCCCTCTAAAATTCAATGTTTAGTTTTATGTTTATATATAAATCATTTTGGGGCCTGATGATCGAGTGACTAGCACTCAGTGCCACAAGTTTTGGATTCAATCCTGATGGTGCCATGGAGGTTTGTAGTGGTTTGAAATCCATTTTAAACCATAGGTTGTGGCCTAATATGGCTGTAGATGGTTGGGCATAGGTCTGACAACCCTACCCTTTAAAAAGAAAACATCTCTCATCTCATAATCTGTCAGTAGGCAAACGGCCTTGGTCCACCATGGGGCTGTTTGCCACTGATGATGATGATGAAATTATTCTACGTTTTTTTTTTATTTAATTTTTCTTTGAGGTTTAGTGCCACTTCTAATTAAGTAAGATGCTGCTTTTCATATATGTTATAGGTTGGTTATCTTTAAAGCATATGGCATAATTAAGGTTTATTCATTTTTTAAAGAAGTTTATTTTATGTAAATTTTAAATATATAGTAGAAAATTGCAACTGTACATCTTAGATTTTCATAAAAATAACTTTCAAATTAATTATAAATATTTTAAAAATAAGATTTAAAAATTTGCCTCACATGTGACATGTAAATATGATTAAAAATTTGCCATTTTAAACAAAGCATTCAAATGTGCAATATAAATCATGGCGAAATTCTTTCTAAAGATTCTTAGTTGGTGGTGAGAAATTCAATATTCCGGATCATTCATAAAAACTACTTAAAAATCCCTTCTTATATCATCAAAATTATCTACCTGAAAGAAAATGTGTTATAGCAGTTAACAGAAATTCCTCCATTAGTTTGAACAGGAAGTTAAGCCGGGTTTTTCTATTAAGTGCATTTCTTTAAAACATGTTCATTAATAATTAATTAAATCAAATTCTGAAATTGATATTGAAAATTTTATTCCACTTTCTAAAAGACTAGATATTAAATATAATTTTTAGAAGAAGATAAGGAACCATATCCTCCCTAAATTTTTTCATTTTGTTGCTAATTAGGTATATTGAGATCCCGTTGATTGATCCAATAGTTCGTCCCTGAAGTTCAGTGAAGCAGATGGTGATTGTTTCATTTTACAGGAAAATAATGCTAGATCACGCAGAACTCAATTAATGGGAAAATATATTCTTGAGGAGACGTGTTCATTGACCAGCATGTTCTTCAGACTTGAATCCGATTGAAGATGTATTGCATGTTCTAGTGAGATGTTATTGCTGTCTGTCCGTGAAACTTTTTCGAGGTATTTCAACAGTCTTGGCACAGCAGGAACATGATTTGCTATTTAAATTGTGAAACACCATTTGATCACGTGGCAAAGTGCGCCGTTGATGAGCATTAGGACTGAGGCTCATTCCACTGGCGAATTTGTTGTAGACATTGTTTCAAAAAACTAGGAGTCTCAATGGCGTTTGTGATGTTCAGTATCTTGCATCGTGAGTCGGACTACCTGGTGGAAGTTTTCCGGGGTTTCTTCCATACGATACACAGATGCGGGGCAGTTCCCCAGAAGTCCATCCGGAAAGCATGACCCTCCTTCTTCAGCGACACGGAACAGAAGTCAGATTTCTACCTACGGGTGCTCCATCAAAAACAGAAGCTGCCCCTTCTCTCCTTTCTTGAGGGATATAGCAACACCATTTGAGGACCAATTTAATAAGCATCGTTGAACTTTGCTGTCGTGCTTGTACAATTAAGACACTGGTTATGTTTCCATTGATACATTTTCATTTTGTGTATTTTCAAGACAGAAAATAAGCTTTTTGTTTTTCTTTTGTGACTAATTTTGGCAGCTTTACTTTATCAATGTTTTCGCAAAATTTTAAAGAACAGAAGTTTCACAATTTTTCTGATTTTTTTCTTAACTTTGGGAAATCACTGAATTAATCTATTGCAGAGTAAAAAAGTATTCACTCTCATATACTTCGATGGGAAATTTTTAACATTATAGCTGCTTTAGACATTCCACTTTTTTGTGAAAAATTTAGAACCCAATGTCATAGCAAACTTAAGCCATCTAAACTTTAATCACAGAGGTTCTTTTCTTCAACTTCACTGAAACGCAAAGCATCGTGGATATTTTTAATTTGTTTTTGCCATTTCCTCTTCATTTCTTTTGTCACTTATGAATTATTTTATTTTTTAATTTCTGCGGATCTTATCCTTCAGTGTGCAAGAAAAGAGTTTTATAATAATGAATTTGTCTATGAGTATCAATTATACAGGCATATTTTTCTACTAAACATGCTGAATAAATTTAATACTTATATAAAATTCAATTATAAAATATATCCTTTAATGTGATATTAAGAAATGTTTTTATCAAAAGGTAACTAAAAATTAATATTTAATATAAAATGTTATTATTATGGCGGCATTGTAGCGTTTGGAGAAAGTGAAGTAATTTCCTTAAGAGTACTTGCGATTATTATTTACATGATAACGTACCATTTGTGTCGTTTCAAAAGGCTTTTTCCTGATTTATTGCTAAGTTACTTATAAAATGCTAGTTAAAATATCGAATTTCGCAACCATAGGAAGACGACATTTTCAGAATTAATAAAACCAAACAATTTGTTGGCATAAGATAAAGAAAACATGTCTTTGTCGCCTTCAAGAGTAACTGTGCAACACGCCCAGTAAATTTGCAACGACTTCAAGTTCCTATAGAAGTGCCACAAAATTGCCTGTTTTAACTTTTTTGTTGACAATCTGCAACAGGCAACTTTTGACATTAGTTTGCAAAAGCAAAATATTTCTGATAATCATCACCATTCCCAAAATACTATTCATTCAACTACAATTGAAAGGCAGCATCAAACTGATACTTCTCTGAAATTACAAGTTCCAATCAAGCTTATTTCACACGTTCAATGATTATCACAAGCGCCGAATATTGCTAAGAATTTAATGGCTATTATTGCTGAAAATACAGTTAGTAAGGATTTAGTGGAAAACTATTCAATGGTAGCAGCAAGAGAAGAAGCGTATTTTCAAAAGGAAAGATCACAGAATTAATGAGGAAGTTATCCACATTCGAATATGAAGATAATTATTTACGAGCAACAACTACACAATAAATTATTGATCAACTCAACTTTCCCAGCAATGATCATTGAATATCGATGGTATTATTCTACGAGTAACCAAGATGTGAAAGGACTTAGAAAAGGAAAAAGTTTCCACTCATTTGTCTGTTGTAACAGCCTAGGGCAGGAAACTCAAATGCCAGGACTCAATTTGCACTGATTATTATTTGATGGATGAAATAGTATATCTAGTCAAGAAAAACTTGGATTATTAGTACAAGAAGGTAAAGAAAAAGCAAAAGGGATTACGATAATTTAAAGTGATACAAAAATATATCTTAGCAATCTAAATAATCTAATAAAACATATCTTAGCAATCTGATAAAACATATCGTAACAATCTAAATAATTGGTCCACTCTAACAAAAGTTGCTTCACTAAAAATGCTATAACTCACATACTAATAGTGCAACAGCAGTCAAATTTATGCATGTATCTTTTGAAGGATAGGACTGTAACTAAAAATCATATGGATTTAATACTAGTAACGCCATCAATGTGCCAGCCTACGCACTTTTCAGCCCACCTGTTAGTTTAATAAGTTTTTAATAAGCTCTCTTTTTTTCTTTTTCATGAATATACATAAGCTCAATATTTACAAGCATAAGAGCTACAATATTCAAAGCATGTGGTGAGAAGAATGGAAAAGAAGTACTATTGTACTTCTTCATAAAGGTTAATATTAATGTTTAGCCAAAATCTAGAAAGCTATTCCAAATTTTGCATTCAGTTTAATACTATCAAACACAAAATACGAGTTTGTACCACTTATCCAAATGGGTAATTTCGGTTGTAATCATGTAATGAAATGGTGAATTTAGTTATATGGTGAGAGGGGCCGAATGGCTAGCGCTCTGGCGTTCGGTACCACAGGTATCGAGTTCAAATCCCGGCTTTAGCCATGGGTGTTGTAGTGGTTCGGAATCCCCTTTAAACCGTAGGTCCCGGGCCTAATAGTATCGTAGAGCGTTGCGGGGACATCGTTACTCCGCGTCCGTGGCTTAACATCAAGTTACACGCGCCCCCTGGGTAATGCAAAGTAAGTAACATCGGTGCAGCCCTTCTGGCGAAGATCACGGTCTATTTGCCAGCTGCATTAGAAGAAGAAAAAGTTATATGGTGAAAGCGAGTCTTGAAATTCGAGTCAGTTTTTTTTTTTTTCCCCTGATACAAACGACAAAAATAAAAAATAATAAATGAAAAAGAGAAATGAGCAAATTTCGAACTGAAATGAACTGAACGATGCCAAAGGTAAATATTTACACCTTAAAAAACGATCAGTTAATCTATTATTGGAAACAATTATGCGGTTTCTCGTATTATGATTAGTTGAAATATTTAAAATTCCTTTATGAATTTTCTGTTATATTTAAAAGACGTATAATTTTTAATTCCTTTTTGCCTAAATTTAACATAAAGTATAAATTGCAAATAATAAAAATGTCTGCAATAATTCCAAAAATTAGTTTTCTTTCTAGTCGTATCATACGAGTTTTAGGTTGTAATCCTAGTCCCATGACATTACAAGGAACAAATACCTATATTATCGGCACAGGTACTAAGTAAGTATTCTTCGATAGCAACTATTATACATTATTTTTATTTAATTTCTTCTTATAAGCTTTCGATGTTTCTGTACTATCTATTTTTATAAACATCGTGTTTATAAATTACAGGCTTTGATTAATTAATCTGTAGAAATACCTGTTGAAAAGTATTCACAACGAATGTATTTGTTATAGAGAGTAGTAATAATCAAATTTTCAAATATAATAAGTAAATGTATTTGAATAATAGTAATAATTCAATATATTTCAAAGAGCGATCTTTATGAAGAAGTAAATATAATGATATATTGAACATAAGAATTTGATAACAATTCTGGTAATGTTCTTTTTTCTTCCTAATTATTATAGAAATCGCTTATGATTGCATTTGAAATACTTTGCTGTAAATTGGTGTATACTAGTGTTATATTAAGCATAAATAACTTTGTGCTTTATTAATACTAGAATGTTCCTTATGATTTCATGTTGATTGAGTTGCTAATCTATTTCAATCCATTATTTGTTGATCACTATTTTAAAATACTCCTTTGAAATTCACTGCTCTATCCTACTATAAGAAGTTTAATAATATCCTTTTTTGTGTAAAATTTGAATTTCTGATTATTCTGCAAAGGAAAATAAAAAAATATATAAATTCTGCATGCATGTATTTTGATGGTTGCTGTTTAATTTTTAACACTTAAATATTTTTTAAAATATTTCTTGCAATGATTTAATGTATTATGAAACTTTATAATTTGTTTCTATCACAGATTCACTAGTACAGTCTTTCATGTGTCTATCAACTATGAGATCTTTTTTAAGAAATAATTATAATGATTTCTTGTTATTGTATTGTTAGCCTTTGATTAAAAAGTATAATTAGAATTGACTTTATAATTTTCTATGTGCTGATTTAAAATTAAAAATAAGTTATTTGGTTATATATTTGAGATAAAATATTATCTCATAAGATTAAAACATTTGTAGATAATATTCTGTTAAATTGTAGGGCAATTTTAGTAAAAATGATTAAATAATGTGATTCTTTTTATAAATAACTAATTTGATTTTACATTTTTTTAAAAGAATGCAATTCATCTGAAAATTTGTGTTCATTTGTAGTCTACAAAAAAAAAGTATTGTACTTTTTATCAAATACTTTATTAACTTGAATTGATTTTTTGTGAATTTATATAATTAGTTAAATTAACCCATTAATAAATATTTTTAATTTTGTTTTTAAGTTTTCTTTTTCTTCCATAAAAATTTTTTTTTAATTTTAAATAAAATTATTTTTATATAAATTTTCAGACGGATACTACTAGATTGTGGTAATCCTAGTGTTCCAGAATATGTCACTTTATTGAAAGGTGTTTTTAAAGAACAAAATTGTTCCCTTCATAATATAATAGTTACTCATTGGCATCTTGATCATATTGGTGGTGTACCAGATATATTGAAAGAACTAAAACTAGGTGAGAATGTATACATTTCAAATTATATGAATTCATTACTTGTTTTAAAATAATCGAATTTTGTCTATAACATTTCTTTATTAATAATTTTAAATATTTAGAATCCAGACTTGCATTAACATAAAACCATCATTGAATTTTGTTTACTAAGGCTGATTACATTTTCTATTAAGTATTTCTTGAGAATCTTCCTTTTATTTATCAAATTAATTATATTTTTAATTAAAATATCATTAGATTTATACTATTTTTACTTTATTTAATTGCTAACATTATACTCATATTCATTTTTCTTCCTTTATTTAATTTAAAACAATGTTAGAGTTAGAAAACTTCCAAATTGTTTATGTGTTAAGCTACTCTAAATACATTATTATTTTAACATAAATTCTACAATTCAAATTTCTCTATTTATAAGTTTTAGATTATTACTAACATAATCAAACAACTGTATATAGTTACATTATTTTGATACTTGAGATTATTTTATAATGAATCATAAAGATTGAAAAAAATTATATGGCGCAAAATCAATGAATTCTTATTATTAGAATAAAGTTTTCATTAAATAATCCCTGTTCGATAGCTCAGAGACACACGAAAATAAACTCAAATAATATTCGACACACACACGAATAAATGGAATGTGGACTGTAATTAAATTAATTTCCTTTATTTAGGCAGCCATCAAACTCAAAAGTTGGACTGCCACACGCAACCTTTCTCGTTGGTTACAGAAGTTCAACTCTTTCATTTATGCAGCCATCAAACTCGAAGATGCACTGCCACACGACCTTTCTCTTTGGTCACTGTTGTTCAACTCTCAACTCCCTTCTTACATTCTTTCTCTCTCTCCCATCACCTCACCTCCTGCCAACACCCCCACAGACAGGGTGTTTTTCTGGACATAGGGCGTTGACCTCCCTATGCAGGGGGACCTGGGTTTTCGGCGCAACATACCCGCCACCCATTGACATGTTTACTAAACATTCAATAATATACAATAAATCATTCTAACATACAAAATTAACAATTCTAAACATATAATAAGCCATTGAAAAAATGAATATATATATGTATACATTGTACTAAATTTAAACAAATTACAAACACAATACCATGAATATAATAAAGTACTCTAAAGGAAATTACTCTGGCATAGGCAAAACACA
>BPLR01002762.1:0-99557 GCA_021605095.1 Caerostris extrusa
TAATCAGAAAATTTTAAAACAAATATAATCTTTCTTTCAATTCATTTAAGTCTATGGACTTGTTGAATTTTCTGTTATGTAGAAGTGAAATATTTATTTTTAAAAAAGCTGTTTTTTTAGCTGTAAATTTAGAATTTTATTAAAGTTTAAATTGAAGGATTTAAGATAAAATGATTAGAAAATATGTAAAGAGATCAAATGAAAATACAACAATTTTCTTCTATTTTATATTTTCTGCTGTGATTAAAAGCAATTATTTAATGTATCATTTTATTCTAGTTACTAAAATCTAAAGAATTTAAAATTGCTATGTTTATAAATTATTATTATTGTGTACAGTAACTTATTTCAAGATATCACGAGGAAGCAAAAATTTTTTCATTGATTTAAATTAAAATATCTACAGTGTATATTAATACAAATTTCTAATTTATATATTATGAAACCAATTTCTAGTTAAAATTTATATATACCATGAAAGTTAAAAACAAAAGATCAAAACTTTTTATGTGATATTATGTGACTTCGATATAAAATACCAAAAGGTTTTTAAATAAACTAAAAATTTCTGCATTATTAATGTTATTGCTTATAAATATATAGAGCTTATATTCCTTATTAAAAATAATAAAGAATGTATAGAAATATGTATTACATGTGATTTATTAAAATATTTTAAATAAAATAAATAAAACAAGACTTGTATCTATTTAGATGGTAATTTCATTCTAATTTTATAATGTTTAAGTTACCAAGGTTAAATTACTATTTTATTAGGTGGATATCTTCTGTTTCAAAAAGATGATAAACTAGTATCTTATTAATGCATTCTTTCTTTTTTTTTATACTGAGTGTGTTGATCTTTGAAAATAAATCAATTTGTCACATACATTACATGTACAAACATAAAGAAGTTTAAGTTGAATCAGAAAACAATAGCACACATTTTAATTACATACAATTTACTGATGTCAGTTTTATTTTTGGAAAATTAAAAATTATTTCCTCATTTTTTAAACATTTTTAAAAAAAAATAACATAATGGATGCAATAAAATATCAAAGCACAGATAAGTTGTTCTCCTCTGACATGTAAAACTTGAGCAATAATGTAATTTTTAGCACATAGCTATGAAATTGCAAAAAGTGTTTGTTGCAATTAGTTCAATGAACTTCTAATTCTATAAAAGATAATTCATTACAAATAGGAATGACATCACAAGTGATGTGATGTCATGCAAAACCAGTACAGATCAAACGCAGTACAAGATTACAATAAAAAGAAAGGCGTTTTTAAAGACTTATCTGCAAATTTAAGCAAGTTTTTTATATGCAATATAGCTAAAAGGAAATTAAGCTTGGTGAAGGTGTAGTGAATTATAGGCAAGCTTGAGGGAATGTGACAAGCATTTCTAATCAACAAAAAAGTTCACAAGTTTGGAAAATTTCCCAGGTACATCTGTAAAAAAACGTTTTGTTGTGGTTAACCAAAAAATAATTTTGGTAAAAATGCCTCCAGAAGGTGAAAAAAGATTCAACACCAATCAGCTGCTACTACAAGTCTTGTGGTTTACTATAATTAAATGCCTTCATAAAGATGGCCTATTCACCTACCGCCCTGAACACTACATTATCTTGACATCAATGGCACCAGAAAGACTGGACGTCTCATAATTGGAGCGACATCCTCTTTACAGATGAGTCGTTTCAGTGTTGCAAATGATTGTGCCGTGTATGCTAGTTGATGTGAAGAGGTACGAATACTGTTTAATCTCACTAATATCAAGGAAAGACTTTTATGGTAGTCCTGGCATGCTTATATTAGAAGATGTTTTGATGAACAGATGGACTGAACACCAAATTTTCGATGGTTGTACTTTTGCCAAAGATCACTATTAGTAGCAAGTTTTCCTCTCCTATGTGCATCTGTTTCAATTTGCCATTAGTGAGTGATGATGCCATGGTATATACCTGAAGCTTTTTTGAGAGCAAGGATATCACTAGAAAGGATTGGCCTGCATATTCACCCAATTTAAATCCATAAAAGAACACCTTTCTACATGATTATATTCACTAGAGAGCAGCCAACTGAAAATATTCTATTTTATTTCAATAACTGTAGGAAAACCAGTGATGGAGAGATGGTGCCAGCAATCACTATCCCTTACTGAAGGTATCTATTTTTCCAACAATTAGAGTTGGGAGTTAAGCATTTTGTAGAAATCTGTGTTAAGTGTAAAAATTCAGACTCTAGGCTCTTTAATTCCTGAATTTTAGAATAATAAATTTATAAATGTTAAGAAGACAATTTATTTGTATTATTTAATTGTACAACCAGTAGTAAAGACAGTTATTGCTTTAGCAGCTTACTAAGGAAATGTCAAGAGACTTTTCTCAGCACTGAGACATAAAAAGCTATTTTGGATCAACAATGAAAGATCTTATAGATGCTATTCAATCTTTAAGAAAAGATTTAATTTATTACAAATACAGCATTTTTTGTTTAAATGAAAATTTTTTTTTTTTTTTTTTTTGCTTGTTCTTAAGCTATTCTATAATACACTATCTGGAAGAAAGTGACGGGACACCCCCGAAAAGTAGAAAAGTCGACAATATAGCTGACACATGCGCAATAATAGGTATCACGTGTCAGCCATATCCTATAAATACTCTGTGGAGTCGAGATTTTGTTTGTTTTTTGTCAAGATGCCGCCACGGGAAGAGTTGTCTGAGTTCGAGAAAGGTGTGTTGGTTGGATTGCATCTTGCCAAGGTGTCAATTAGGGAGATATCCCGTTTCCGTAACTGCTCAAAATCAACTGTAGCACGTGTTGTGTGTCGCTACAAGACTGAGGGACACTGTCAGAACAAACCCCGAAGTGGACGGCCTACAGTTCTCACCAGCAGGACTGGCGGGTGCTCGGGGGAGATTCGAAGTAACCGTCAAACATCCATGGATAACATCGCTAATGAGTTTAGACAAGCCACAGGTGTGGCCGTTTCGATCAAGACTCTTCGTATCGAGGCCCATAAGTTGGTTACACTGGACGTTCGGCGGCCATAAGCCTTTGATTACGAAAACCAACAAGAAAGCGCGCCTTCGATGGGCCAAAGACCACCGTACTTAGACTCTGGATGACTGGAAACGCGTCCTTTGGGTGACGAGTCACGATTTACCCTTTTCCGTTCCGATGGACGTGTTTGGGTATGGCGTTTACCAGGAGAATGCCTTTTGCCCGCGTGTGTCGTCCCAACTGTAAAGTTTGGTGGAGGAGGATTGATGGTATGGGCCTGTTTCTCCTGGTATGGGGCTGGCCCACTGGTGAAGGTTGATGGTGCTATGAATGCCGATAGATACTTTGATATTCTCGACAATCATGCCCTTCCTACCTTGTGGGCAACGTACGGTATGGATGATTGCTGGTATCAAGACGACAACGCAACATGCCATGTTGCAAGGAGGACTTTTGATTGGTATGTGAACAACAACGTTAAACGCATGGAGTGGCCGGCGCAGAGCCTGATTTGAACATCTCTGGGACAAATTGGACCGTCGGTTGAGGGCCTGCACCTTACTCCCCAAAAAGCAAGCCTGAAACTATGGAACTTCCTGTTAAACATTTGGAAGGAAATTCCTCTTGCCACTATGGCTAATTTAGTGGAAAGCACGCCCAGAAGGGTTGCAGCTGTGATCGCAGCCAAAGGAGGCCCTACCTCCTATTAATTTTAATAAATATGGGTTTATGTCGTTATAGTGTCATGTCCCGTCACTTTCTTCCACATAGTGTACTTATTAATTCGGTATTGTAATTTTTATAAGATATATGCATTTTTATGTAAGGAAATTTCGAATTCAAGAATATCATTTAAGTGAATGCAAATACTACTTTTGAAAAATTGTTTTTTATAGATAAATGAGTTCATTAAAAGACATTGAATTATTTCACAAATCATCCTAAATCAATTAGTAAAAATCACATAACAGAAAAGAGTCAATATAAAAAATTCGACACTCAAGTTGGAAATATTTTGGTCTCCTCCATACCCCTGGTCTTTTCCTCCTCTTGGGCAGATAAGCATTTGTACCAACGTTACACTTTCTTTAAAAAGCTTTTTTGTTGTTGGATTTCATATGGTATGCATTTTTGCATTAGTATGTTGCTTCATCCTTTAAGTATAAAATATTTTCTCAGTATTATGAATTTCATATACATATATATATATTGGATGAATTCTTGTCTTTTATACATCAATGTAGTTAAAAACTTTTGAAATCAATTTCTGAAGTATTCTAAACATTAAATTCCTTTCTCCATGTTTAACAAAGACCCATCCCCTTTCTATTTAAGCATATTAATTATATGCAAAAACCTTCATAAATAATTAGAGGAAATACTAGACATATATTCTATAAAATGTTTTTAAACACTCATTGAATTCTGTCTGGTAAAGGACATTATAGTATCCTTAACATGCTTAATTAATAAATTAGTTAAGAAAAGAAAATTAATAATTATTAAAAAATATTAATTCCTTTTGATTGAATTATGTGTTTTGTAATCAATAATTCCATTTTTTTCAAATAATAAAAATTTTAAATTGTAAGCCGTATTATTTCTTCAAGATTCATCTAATTTCTCAAAATATTATCATTCTTTCCAAATGATACTCTCAAAATTGGTTAATAAAATTGCATTTCTCAGTTTTGTATTAATTAAAAAAATTATGACATTCCATTTTTTTTTAATTCATTTATTACTGATTTATTTGATTGTAACATTGTTTTCAATTTTTAAATTTGAAACCAATAAAAATTTAAAAACATAAAAAGACATATAAATTTAAAAATGGTTTCTCAAAAATCATTTTTCAAATAATGAGTATAAAAAAAATTTTTAAATAGCACAATAACAAAAAACAATTATAATTGAAATAAATATAAATATTGAAAAATTATTCACATTCTAGTTTTCAAATAACAAATTCGTTCATCATAAGAGCTTTAAGTGACCTGTAATTTTATTAATAACTTGGCTTGCTCCTATTAGAAAAAGGAAAAATATATATTTAAATAATATGATTAAAATTATGGAAATAATAACATAAAATATGATTGAAATTTAAATAAAATTTTTGCATAACCATTCAAATCTTATCATGCATTTGAAGTACTCTATATTTCTGTGTATAACCCAAGTGTTTTGAGCTTTTTTTAAAGCTTTAAGTATAAGAGTTGGATTATATACAGATGCAAATGATAAATCGGTAAAAGAAAGCACGCTGCTATCTCTTTAGTTTATAATTCTTAAGATCATAAAAAAAATTTTTTTTTTTTTTATGATTCAATTCATGTTTTAATGATTCAAATGATTTTTAATGCAATTCATTTCACAAAAATGAGTTGAAATTTTTTATATTGCTATTTTATTGCATTGTTGGTTAAATAAGATATCTGATGTTGAAATTTTTACACGGATAACAAAACAATATAAAAACACATATCAGAAATAATAGAATATCACAAATAATAAACATTACATGATTTTTTTTATTTCAGCATATATACAATTGTTGAAGGTTAATTTTTTGAAGGGGAAAAAAAAAATGCACTTTCTGCTTATATATAATTCAGTTTATATTTGGAAATATATGGTAACTGGAATTACCTATGTTAAGGCAGGATTAAAAGAGTTGTATGCTTTTTTTTTTTTATTACAAAAATTGTAATAAATATTGCAATTTCCTGCCTTTATTCTACAAATTATATGTTAAAAAAACTTAAAATTTCTGAGTATGGACTATAGGGACTGCATACAATCTGTGACATGCGATTTAACAAGAATTAGTTCTATATAACCACTATCTCAAAATACTTTTATCCAAAGAATTCGTTTATTCTTTTTGTCACATAATCTTCTAAATATAAAGAAAATAACATAGCAATTGTGGATGATTGAAGGAAGATGAACACATGCAAAATTAAATAAAACATAATGTACATCTTATATCAGTATGTGCTAATAGATGAAAAGTAAAACCTGGAATGACACATAGCCTCATGGAGAGATACGATTATTAGAATTTTCTTTAAAAACTATACAACTAAAGAGATTTTGTAAAAGTAGAAATTTAGTAAATAAAATCTTTTTTAGAAAAATCCATGAATTTATGTTATTCTGTAAAAATGTATATGACATATTATTAACCCAATTCAAAGAGATTATTATTTTTAATAATGTTAATTTATCTTAAGGCATCAAAAATGAATAATGAATTCAGTTTACCAGGTCCAATAGCAATAACTGTTTTGCTACCAGGGTCTACTTGTGTTCTGCCACTGTCACATACTAAACTTGTGGACAAACCATATTTTTTAGCTGCTTCGTACAGATTTAAACTAAAATTAAAATAAACTTATAAATTATGCCATAAAAAACATTTTCAACACATTATTTTATAGCAAATTACTTGTTTTTATTCCCTATCCAGAGATTTGCAAATGAATATGTTTGTGTTTTTATTTTCAGTACAAAGATTCTTAATTAAAAAATGCACCATAAATTTTTGCAAATAATCTTTCTTATTATCAAAGTGTGATTAATGGATCTTTAAGATAGTATGAATTTTCACCGTAATAATCATATCTCAAAATTATACATGTCAAAAAAAGTTGAACAATAAATTAATTATTTAATGATTAAATATTAAAATTATTTAATCATTAAATAATTATCAGATATTATAAATCATTAAATCACAAATATGAAATTCATAATTTGCCAAAATATCTTTTTTGTTGTTATTGTTGTCTTCCAATATTTTTAAGCACTTGTGATAGTTGCTGTTTCATCAGTATAATAAATATATATAAAAAAAAGGATTTCAATGCTTACAGGTCTTTTCATTAGAAACTTTCAACACAACTTTAGCTTGTGCAAATGTTTCCCATA
Source organism: Caerostris extrusa (assembly GCA_021605095.1). NCBI lineage: Eukaryota > Metazoa > Arthropoda > Arachnida > Araneae > Araneidae > Caerostris > Caerostris extrusa. Next base: position 6,949 of record BPLR01002762.1, read on the forward strand.
GGCGTGCAACCTCAGGATCATACGAAGTGGCATATTTGTATGCCATTACAGAAGCATGAGAACACTATGAAAAAAAACAATAGGCTTGTTCAAATATTTATTTAAAATTCATTCAGAATTAATAATTGTTTGATAATATAGTTGTTTACTAAGCACATAATGAAAATTATATTGAATACATTTTATTTTGTACACATTTGATATATAACATTTCAAAACATGTTTTGTTAATGATGAAATATATTGAATTTATTACTGAATGAAAAACAAAAAATATTCATTTTTATAGTATATATTTTATCATAATTGATTAACTCATATGCAAATTTCACATATTAATTTTGTAATTATATACAGAAAAGTGTTATTTTCTTATTGTATTTCGTTGTTTGCAAGAACAATACAATTGTTAGCAAAGAAACTATTTATTTATAAGCAAAACAGTTTATGATTTCTAAGTGTATATTTACATGTTAACAGTCATAAAAATTAGCAGGTATAACCTGAGCAGCAATTTTTCCTTGCCCCATCTTCAAGTCATCTCTTACTACCAAGACAAGTTTATAATCACCCAAATTTTCATTTTTTAGTAGCTAAAATAAAATTTTATATCGTTAAAGAAATAGAATAGGAAATACTAACCTAGATAGTCAGATTCATAAAAAGAAACTTAAACAATACAATATATTGACGGTATTAGGAAAAAGATCAAATTTATAATATTAAACAAAATTCGAATTTAAATAGTTATTATAATCTTTAGCAATTATATCGAAATTATTAAAATGATTGATATTTAAATTATATCTTAGAATAGGCATTAGGCTCCAGTTATTATTTTCATTGGTATTTCTAAATTATTATAAAAAAATTAAAAACTTTTCTATTTAAAAATAAATACCTTATAAGCAGCAAATAATTTATTTCCTAGACTTGAACCAAAAGTCGAGTTTCTAAATAAATAGCCAGAAATAAATCCAGTTCCAAATGAAAATATTCCCATGCTGTTCCATTTGTTTATATTTATATTTCGGAAATAGTTTTTCACTTCGCTTACAAGAATGCTTAAAGAGCGATTTTGCAATTAATGTACTCAAATAATGTTTTACTAGAGCTATATTCATACAAAGAAGTCAAATAATTGGTTTTAAATATTTTTTAAAAATGAAACTTTGAAATTTTCTTTTATCTGTTAATGTCTTATTTAAGGACGATTTCGGAGGAAAGACTTTCACCAGATAATGAAACCAGATAATGGCTGAATTTTCACCAAATTTACACGTCAGCAAATAAAAAAAAAATCAGCCAATCGGAAGTCTATTTTCCTGTTGGCTTTCTCATATTCTTACATTCGCGTTTAATTAAAATTCTGGTTAACCTTTCGACGCAGGTCTTTTCGAGATAGAGATTTACTTGTAGAGATTTTTTTGTTGTTTACAAATAATTCGTACTGCTTAGGAAACATTTTCATTATTTTGTATCTCTGCAGTTGTTTGATTTAGAATATATAATAGTTTCTAAAGAACTTTTATTAATCGAAATTCAATAATATAGTTATTTTTTATGACAAAAATTAAATCATGAAATATAATGCGTGGAATGAAATGGGGAAAACGTTTGAACTAAAATATTTTTTTCCGTATTTTTTATAATAAATCAATTCCCGTTCTATATAAATAAAATTTTTGTAATACTTTATTTTGTTTTCGTAAGAATCATAATGTAACACTTTATGCGTTACATATTATGTAAACAAACTATAGGGAATATAATATTTCTTCAATTTTTACTTTCCATAATTCATTAAACATCAACATTCTTTACAGAACTTCAGTTATAGATAAGTGATAAGGATTCTACGAGAAACATTTTCACAGTGACTTGAAAGATGAATTGATTTTTACATGTATTTATTTAATACTTTTTAAATTATGATTAATTTTATATTAGGTTGTAGACGATTCTACCGTAGTGTAAAACCATTGATAGTGTTTTTGTGATTACATTGATATCAACTATACAATAATGATTATATTTCTGTCAACTAACTACACTCATGTCCATAAATTAAGGATAATGAAGTTCAGGCAAAGAAAGAGACAGAAGGAAAACAAATTTGACTTATTTGTAAAGTCTATTTATTAAACAAAAGGTAAAGAGCAAAAAAGATGCTATATGTTTGACATAATTAATAAAAATTGCGATTTTTACTCCCTGAGCAAATTTCAAAAAAAGAACATATTTACAAAAAACCGTATAACATGGTTAGTATGACGCCTAGGAATGCTGAGTATCAAATTATCAATCTGATCTTGGGGAATATTACACCACTCATCAAGCAATGCCCTCCGAAGTTCCGGTTGACAGGTGGGAGGGTGTTGACGGGTCTGCAATTCGTCGGCCAAGCATATCCCACACATGCTCTATTGGATTCAAGTCCGGTGAGTATGCTGGCCAATCCATACGGGTGATATCTTCCAATTGAAGGCATTCGTCTACAATGTTTGCACAGTGAGACGGGCGTTGTCATCCATAAACAGAAATTCAGCACCCATGGCGCCCCGAAACAAACGTACATGTTGTTCCAGAATGACATCCCGATAGATGTGACCTGTCATCGTTACACTCTGAACATGAAGGTCAGTTCTGGAACCAAGAATAATTCCTCCCCAAACGAGCCATCCTGCACCACCATAACGGTGTCGTTCAATGGTGTTCTCTTGGTGGTAACGGGTACCTGGCGCTCTCCATATGAAAGTCCGGCGAGAATCAGACTGCAAACTAAACCTGAACTCGTCGGAAAACATCACACCAGACCACTGTGGCGGTGTCCACAATGCATGCTCTCTACTCCAGGTTAATCGCAGGCGACAGTGAGTTGCGGTAAGGGGAACACATCTGACAGGCCTACGAGCATATAGACCAATGTGCCCTAAGCGTCTTTACACGGTCTGCCTTGAAACTGTCGTACCGGTAGCTGAAGAGAGCTGACGAGACAGGTCTGATGCTGTGCTCCGTCTGTTTCTTTTAGCAGTAACTGCTAAATACCGGTCCTCATTCGGCGTTGTAACTCGGGGGCGACCTGTGCTGTAACATCTACTCACATTACCATCATCTTGGAATCGTTGCCAAAGCCTGGAGATGACACTCTGGGCGATTCCAAGTTCCTCGGATACTTCCAGCTGGGTACGTCCACATTCCAGTCGTCCGATAACTCTATCACGTAAAAAATCATCCAAATGCTTCCTTTGTGCCATAACTATGCGGTTATTGCACTGAAAGGCTTTTAAAGCGCTTGTGAGCAATTTTACTTCATTCCTTATACATACACCCTCGTCATTGTGACGTACTATCCGCGCCATCTGGTGGTTTCCTGCAATTTGCATATTCTTCTTCAAGATGTGTGTGATAATTCTACTGTTGAAATTTTTATTTTAGAGTTCAATTTCTGTGTGATTCTGAATTATCCTTAATTTATGGACGTGAGTGTATATTGTAACATTTGCAATTGAACTAGTATATGATCTTAACAGTTATTGTTGTTAATAATTTTTCCCAAGTTTTAAATCAAAATATTTTTTTTACATGTGAACTCTATATAATTACACTGATGCTGCTTTATCTGCTGATAAATATTGTTTCCTCATTAAAATTTGCAATAATAGTGTTATAAAATCATTTTTTGGTGTTAAAGTTAAGCTTTAAAGTAGCATGTATTGCTTACAAACATGCATAGCAATAGAAAATAAAGAACCAAAAATAAAATCTTTTTTTCATGAAAAGTATATGGATATTAGGGAAAGTATCTACGTTTCTATGATCACAACCCAAGTTTCCATAGTAATTAATCTAGTCTGTTGTGCCACGAATTCCTTTTTCCATAGCTGATATTCTGCTGTCAAAATACTTATTCTACTATCTGACAAATTTGAAGAATGTTTTTTCAACTTTTCCTATTTATTTTAATCTTCAGATATGAGATAATATTCCAGTGTAATTTAAACACTCAATAAACCTATAATTGTTTTTGTGAATCTTTCTTTAAGATGCAAATTACAAAATAAAAACATTTAAAATGTTATAAAAAGTGCCTTCTAAAATAAGATCCAAGTAACCGTGTTGGAATATTAGAATGATGAGTTTTTTTTTTTTTGCTAAGTCGTGAAGAAAAAATTCTGTAGTCCTCATCTATTTGTTTTAAAACCGATTTTGATTTTAAGAAAATAGAATTGAAAACTATCTCCGATTGACTACGAATCATTTCAAGTTCCTTTACAATATCGTTCGTCGCACAGTTGAACTGCAACAATAAGATCTACTGTCGTAGATTGCAAAATCTAGATTACCGCAAAAGAGAATTTATATATATATATTATTGAAAATAAAGTATTGATAAAAGTAAAACTTCTAAATAAATTTAAAATAATGCAGGATCCAACAGACAAATCCTTATCATGCCAATTTCCAATTAATTCAAGGGCATTAATCAAAGCATGAAGCAATGCCATCACCATCATAATAGATTCATGTCCCTCGATCAACGCGAGTTACTTTTCTGACTGAATGGTACTGTTCTAATAAATTATCCTGCAAAACACTATTTCTTTTAGGAATATTCATGAAGGAATGACATTAAGACTAAATTAAGAATATTTTTAGTTGGCATGCGTTTGAAATAGCCAAACTTAAAGAATGAGGAAGCGCATTCAATGTTGATGGGTATTTTTCTCTTATTCTAATTTGTACACCATGGAATGCTCCAGACATGGCAGCAGTACCATCACATCCTCAGCTTCTTTTATATCTAAAATTCAAACCTAACGATCTTAAAATTTTCAAAATTATGTTTGCTAAATCTCCTCTAAATTTTGAAACTACGGTACCAACTGTAAGAAGTTTTCAACTAGTAAGGATTTGCTGTCCTCATTTTCTACTAATCTTACACAGACAGAGACATGCTTTATTCAAAGGAATATTATGTGGTTTCATCCGTTGTGAAAGAAAAATATTTGCTTGATTTTACTTTGCCAATCAATCTTTTAAAAATTATTTCGTTGCAAGCATGTATGATTTCGCTTTGTATTTTAGACGATAAATACGATACATCATTAGCAGATGATTTTAAATGCTCGTTCAGCATTTCATCTTCTGAAGCAATTCGGAATTTAAGCAGTTGATGGAAATTTCCAACCTGATAGTCGAATGTTTAACGCTCTGTTTCGCATTCGCCATGGATGTTTGTTTCTCGGCAATACAAGCATCCAGGGCGAACCACTATAAGCAAGCCTGCAATGCCATGGATGCTTGCAGGAGTTCGAAATCCATTTTAAACCGTAGATCCGTCTAATTAGCCTTCATGTGCAAAAATTGACCGTAGATTACCAAACCCCTATTAAGGAGGTTTGGTTTGTCGCTCTACGGTCATCTTGTGCACACGAGGGCTAATATCGGGACCTACAGTTTAAACTGGATACCGAATTACTAACAAACATTCATACCATCGCCAGGATTCAAACCTGAAGCCTGGAATATCAAAGGCCAGAGCGTTAGCCACCTCTATTAAGTAGGGTTTTTCACCAGATATTAAATCCAATCATCGAATCTTGCGTCAATTGACTGGCGTGAAATTTTAATATCTGGTTGAAACTCATCTTTAGTACATTGCAGCAATCCACTACTGTATTTTAGTTTCATTTCGCCTGTGTCTTCATTTCAGGTACATTGATGGAATCTTTTTCGACGTTAATAAGAAGCTGCTATTCCTATAAACTACAAACCTCATCGTTTTCGTACCCATTTCATGCATTTGGCGTATATTTTTATTATTGGCTTTTTCTCCCATAATGTAACCCGTATTTGTTTTTATTCGTTACTTTTAATTTTATCTTTGAAATAAAGGCTCGTGTCCACCGAGGCGAGAAGATTTGACCAATCACTAGCTTCACCACGTTCTCCTGAAACTGTTTGAAATAATGCACCGCTTCGAGTTGACCAACTTTCAACTCGAAGTCGAACTCACTAGGCGTAATGCTATTTCTGACGTTTCGCTGTGAAGGGTCTAAAACATTTTCACGCCTGCCTCTTGTCGCCTCGGTGGGGAAGGAGCCTTAAGTTTTGATTTGACCTAACAATGTGTTTATTTTTGTTTGGATTCATTAACAATACCAACCACGCATTTGCCAAGTGTGGTGACCCGCTCAAAAGGATCCTGACGATTAAATTCTGATGGAGTTGCGACTATTGCGTGGATAATACATTTTGCCTTCTGTTTCTAGTGCACATGCCGTACATTTTGATTCCAGCTGGTAGTTATCAACCATTAGTGATTAAAATTGCTTAGAATTCAAGCGATGGATTACGTTCCGAGCATCTCGTTAAAGGCGAAAGTTGTCCAAGGGTGATTTTGACCATATAGGCCCCAAGCATCATTGAAGGAATCTGCTTTTCCTCGTTAGGCTTGATGGTGAGCGGTGTGGTATAGGACCCGAACTTTTTTCCAAGTTAATGCATTCTTCTGTAAAACTCTGTGCACCATTGAAGGCCAGAATGCACTTAACTCCGAGAGTATTTTTTTTGTTTTTTAGATTTCTCAGGTTTTTAATGACAACTAAATAAATCGAATCCAGCAAAATTTGAATGGTTGACTTCATTCCGAAAAAAAAAAAAAAAAAAAATTCTATACCCTTACAGGTAACGGCATTTTAACGAACAAGAAAAAGCTTTGCTGTAAACATCCAATTACACAGATCTTTAAATTTATGTCGTGAAATCTGTTGTATGTTATCTGAACCAGTTTTAATTATAGAATCAAAAAATAAAATATGTATTACAAAGTCGAGGAGTTGCTTCTAGTTCTTTGTTCACAGAATCAGTATAAAAATGCTCCAAAATAACAAATTATCTGATATTGAATGTTACAACTCTCTTCTTCCAATATATATACATGTATAGGTAGCTTAATTGTTGTGTGTGACCTTGCATTCAAAATCCATTAATGTCAAAAATATGATCATTTTCAAAATGTTTGCCCTGGAAGGAAAACTTGTTCATCAAGTAATCATTCGCATACCAACTGCCAACGTCAAAGACACATCCAACTAATTCTAAATGACAGAAAAGGAAACCAAAGAAAGAATAGTAAAAATTCATCTTACTACGAAGTTCGTAAAATAACCACTAAACACTCTTTTGCATTTAACACAGATATCACCAAAGGAAGGCTATATTTTCAAATACTGAAGTATTAAAATTCTAAGTTATATCTGTTTCGGCGATGACGAACTCGAATATAACCAATTTGATTTATCCGCCACTAATCAAGCTTAAATTACATACTGCTTGCAAGTTTATAAAAACACAAACGCCAGTTTTCATTTGTAGACCAATTGTGCAGTCCCAAATCAATGAAATTGTTCCTCTAAGTACAATACAAATAAACAAAAATTGTTATAGGAATAAACAAAGCTACAAATTAGATAGACAAAAAATATTTCCTTTTGCTTCGGAGGGGAAGGACTTAATATGACAGTGATAAGTCTATTATTCCAAAACCGTGCTGATGCGATTTTAACTGCTGCAATGTTTTAAGCATAAAAAAATGTTGTTTAAATGTCTTGTAATGTAGAGTTTTAAAATTGATCGTGTTTTTAAATTAGCATTGATTATTTTTAAGAACAGCTTGTTTAATGATAATCAAATTCTTTGGCACAATACTATTTAACAACATCAACTAATTCATAAAAATCTTAATTAGGAAAATATGTTCTAAGCAATTTCTTCATGATTTTGTGACTTTTTATTTCCTGAAAGGTTTTTAAATCCCAAATTGCTTTTTCAGAACAACATTCAGTTTGTTTCTGAAATTAGAATCTTGAACTCATTATTTTATCTGAAGTCCAACAAGAACTCTTCAATTTTTATCCTCACTTATAAACAGAAATTTCTTTCATATATCCAAATCCATAGTTATTCATGGTTATGAAAGATTGTTTAACAAGTTCCAAATTTTTGTCAACATTACAGATGGGATATAGAAACTCTACACTGTTCTTTTCAACGATGATGCTACACACTTTTCACCGCAGAGATTGCGCGATTTCGAATCGACGTTTTCCAAAATAGGCAAAAACTGTTAATGAAGAGAGCGTAACATAATGCAAAAATAAAAATAAAAAAAGTTATGATAGGAAAATTGCAATTTAGGGAAGCATGAAGTTTTGGCGATTTTTTGTCGCCAAATTTTAGCAGCAATGTCAGAGCCCAAATTGCAAACTAGAAACACAGCCGAAAAGAAGCCAGTTTGGAAGAGGAGGAAAAAAAAAAAATCAACATATTGCCAGTGTGCTTTATCCGCATTATTTTAACTTTAAAAGTAATCACCGATTCAAAATGACATGCGATAAGAGTAATTTGATTGCCATGTTTGGATTTAGTAGAGTGAAATCTATAAGAACAGGTAGGAATTGGATGAATACCAGTGATATTGCAATAATATTTTTTTTTTTGGGCAATGAAAAATCAGTATTTAAATTTATATACAGAATTAATTTATTTTTCTCGTTCTGCAATGAGATTTTATCAGTTAGAAAATAAATCATAAAATAATTTTTAATGAATTACTTCAATAGCATTTCACTAGAATAATCCTGTACTACACTTCTCTAATTATCTTTCTACAGTTTTGATATAACTAAACTTCAATCAAACATTCTTTCAGTACTGACTGTTAAAAAAGTAGTTTTTATAAAGCACAAAAGAATTTAATTGCCAACTTTACATAAACAATCCAATTTTAAAGATAAGAATATTATATTGATTCTTTTCTAAAAAAAAACTGAAAACAGATGGCCTAGTGTATTATTTGTAATTTAATTTTATATGAGTATAATGCTTACAAGTATACTCCCATAATTTAAATAAAATATAAAACCATATAAAGATATACAAATAATGAAAAAGATTTAAGTGGTATTTTTCTTTAGCTATAAGTTCAAAAATTTTATACACATATTTTTATGATTTTATTTCATAAATTTTGATTTTTGCACAATTTTTGAATAGAGAGTTGATATTTTCTTTAATCAGTTTTAATTTTGTTACATAAAAATTGCAAAATTGATTATCTTTAACATTATGATTTACTATACAAAACTGATTAGTAAAAATCAGCACACAGTCTTATTTGTAAGTTTATTGCACATGCCTCAGTGCTAAGCCTACTTAAAAATATATAATTATATATGTATATATATATGTACATAATAGATAAAAAAATACCATTGAAAATATTAGTTGATAGTCAAGGAATGTTATCAGTCTTACAGAGCATCAGTCAAAAACAGGACATGGTAATTAAACTGTTAACTAGATGAAATGTGAAGGTCACCATTTTTAGACGGAATAATAACAGGAGGTACTCTAGATGGTGAAGCTTTAGTTTCTTGTGGCCCTTCATAAGGTACGTACAGACAAATGGCATCGGGGGAGTTCATTCTGGAATTTGGGGGCGATTGCTTATAAGCAGCTTGCACACTTTCAACAAGGTCCACATTGTCATATAGGGATACAGCACGCTGAAGTGGGTAGCCAGCACAAACTGAGGATGGACTAGACAGTTCTGAAGAATAATCATTTGTGGAAGTTTCAGACATGCTTGGCTGTCTGGGGAAAAGTTTAGGAAGGGTTTTGCCATCAACAGAGTTGATGTCATCCCGACTGATTGGACTTTGAGAAGTCATTCTTTCTATTAGTGCCGCTACTGTCATTGCTAAGGTTGGACTGGCCTCCGTTTGAAAGTGTCTATAAAAAGAAAACATTATTTTTCAGAAGAAAGCTATTATTTATTTAAGAAAATTATAATAATTTTTTGTTCATCTAATGGAAAAAAAAAAAGATGTTTAAAACAAAGATGATAAATTCTACATGATAGAGAAACAGGAAATATTGCATAGTAAGGAGGAATAATTAATAAATGTGCTTCAGACATGTTTTTTTCACCATAATATTCTGCCTCAACAGTCACTACAATCATGTTTAACTGAAATCTGAATTTCACCTTCTGTATTTGTACTACATATAAAATATTTAGAATACAAACTAAAATAAGCATTATACTAGGAGGAAAAACAGATAAATCAATAATTATTTTCTGAATTTGAATATTTTAGTTTGATTAATATTCTAATAAATTTTTATTGAAAGATTTGACAAAAAAAAGTATCATTTTTTATATTAATTATTTTTATGTATGTAAAATTTTTATCTTTTAATGAATTTTTGCAGCTTAACTACCTTAATATTTAAATATATTATCTCTAAGTAAAAAGAGATATTCGTCTGCTAGAGTGAATTGAAAAATTTTATAACTGCAGCAATTAGAAGTCCAAGTTTTTTCCTCTGAATTTTTAATTATTAAGAATCAATTACTAGAAATTACTTAATAATTGATTCAATTACTTATCCGATTCTTTGAATCAATTCTTATCCGATTTTATCACCCAACAATCATAGTTTTTTTAATTAAATAAAAATTCTTATGTGTAAAAATAATGAATTACACTGTGTTAAATAAAAATATCAATATTCTACAAGGATTTATCTTTGTAACACTACCATTTTGTAATTTTACAACAGTATCATTGCTTAATAGCTTGATAAAAATCAATGTACCTTTTTATGCATACATTCTTAAATTCAAAGGAAATCCAAGTACGAAATAAATTTTCATAAAATTGAATTGCCATCTTAAATGGATGATGTATTTATTCATAAATACTTTTCTTTTAAGAATGATGAAGTAATATTTTGTTGAATATGAGGAGAAAGATGTCTTACTAAAAAAATTTATTTTTACAGTAGAAATATTTAAATCTTAAAATTAAATTTAAAAAATATAAACTTTTGGAATTGCAATTAATACTTTATTTCCTTAAATGTTATAGAATTTTAATACATTCAAACAAGCAAAGCTGGGTTATATTTTCTAGTAATTGAATCAATTTACTTGTTGATAAACATTCATAACAATTTAGAATTATTACACATATAACAATGTTCATCTGGATTTAATGTATTATTAAATAGATAAATAATCATAAAAAATAATTATACCATTAATATTTTAAAGCTATTACATTATACTGTATTATTATGAAATGGAATTTAATTCAAAATATCAATTATAATCACATTCACATAATGAAATGCAGCAAAACACAACTCACTCTTCTAGTGTTAACACTTTCTGGCCTTATAATCATTCCAAAAGGTTTCTGTGGAAGCTCATGAGGAGGGGCAACACCAGGTAAATGCAGTTTGTGTTTCTGAAGGTCAAGAATTGTATGTTGAAGGGCCTCAATGGCTTCATCATCATAGTAACCAAAGTCTTGTTCAAGCTTTATTTGTAAAAATTCTATCAATTCATCCATTTCCATTTTTAATAAAGTTTCTAAGAAAGAAAAAATAATGTTTTTAAAAATAAATTTTGTGGTAACAAAAGTTGAATTGTCTTTATCAGGCTTTAAAGCAATTTTATGAAGGAAAAAGTAGTGAATCACTAAAGAAAGTACATTCAATGTACATTTCAATACAATAGTGCATTTTAATACAATTCAGTATACCTTTTTTGAAAATTAAGCATAACTTTATAAACCAAATTTTCTTAGAAAAAGTTATTTTCATAATTTCAGATAACCTATAGATAAAAATAAGAAAAATTCCTAAGATATTCTAATAAATCGATAATAAAATTTTGATTGCCATGTTAAAACACAACAATGCAGACGGTTATGTTACTTACAAGAACATTATGCTGAATTTTTAAAATTTCCTTTTTGTAAAAACAGATCCAAAGAAAAAAAAATATTGTAATTAAAACAATTATTTAGGTAAATAGGCAAAATTTAGATAAGCTGATGAAACAATCAGTTAAGAAATATTAATTACAATTAAGACTAATAAATACATAGATGGAATAAAAACATAATATATAGTTAATATCATTATATATATTGTAGATAAAAAAATGTCAAAACGAACTTAAAAGCTTGATATTCAATAATTAAGATGCAATACTAAAATTAATAAGATAAAATTAATATTCTGCTATAACTAAAATTAATAAGATATTATCTAAACTATCCCATTTTTTTTGTTATGTTTAGTTAGTGTTTCTGAAATATTGTAAATTATTGCATTACCATCTACTTTTCATTGATGTCCACAACACATATGAAGTTGAGCAGTTCAAGATGTTTCTCACAAATGATTAATTGCTGCTGCTCTTATTTCTCTCCATGAACTGTTTTCTAGAAACAGGATAGCCTGCTTCCATTTTTAATCACGTGAATTGTTAAGTATATGTATTATGACCGAGGTGGATAAATAGTCCGACCATGAATTTAATAAATATTCTGTGGTATATAATGGTAATATTTATAGTTATGTGGAATGGTAAACATCCTGTTTAATAGTGAAAATGGACAGTCAATTATTTGTTAAGAGTTATAGTCAAATATATGTTGCACTAAGCTGCTTTGAAAGAAAAATCTAATAGTGTGAATTTTTTTATCTAGTTTTTCTTGTTTAATACTGTTTGATTATTAAAAAATAAAAATTTTATTGCAATTAAAATCCCTTTAAGACATTCCCTTCAATATGATCAATATGATGCCACTCTTTTTGAATCTGCCCAACTTCGGAACTCGATACTTTTTCATGCAATTGGTGGTCATAATATAGATGGTTCAGGTAGAGAAATTAATGCCTTCATTTATATTTGGGAAAGATGATAATTTTAATGTTTAACAAATTAAACATGTTATAGTTGGATCATTAATTATAAAAAAAGATATATAAATATTAGAATCAATAAATTATTTAATAATTTATATTTATCTCAATTCGATTAGGTTATTTTCTCATATATATTATTTATAATTTATACTTGATACAGAAATATTGGTAGATTGAAGTTTAAACATGCAACATTTTTAACAAGTTTAAACATTGTAAGCAAATAAATCAAGAAAAATGCACATGAAACTCAATTTATTAAAATTCTATAATTTGTATTTGGTTTCATATTTATTGTGCTAAAAATTGTTTATTTTGGTGTTATTAGTCCTTGTTAAAAACAATTACTGCCTTTATTTCAAAAAAATATTTTGAAATTACAATACATATTTAAAATGTATTCATTTTTAATAAAAATAACTTTGTATTACATATAAAATAAGAGTATTTTAAAATAAAACATATAATAATCGAATAAAGTTAAATAAAGCATTAATTGTACATCGGTTAGAATTAAAATAAGATTTCAGAGAATATTTTATAATATTCAACATTACTATGTGACATATATAAAATGAAATCTCATGGAAGTGATCAAATTTATTAACATCAGCAGTTTTCAAATTAGCCATTGCTAATGTATTTGAAAAATTAACACTTTGTTAATTTTTCATAACATATACATTCCAATGATAGTTCACACACTATAAGAAAATAACAGACTAAAAGCCATGTAAAATATGTATTTTTTTATAAAGTTTTACTTTTAATAATTTTTTTCTTCTTAAAATTAACAAGTGTGATCAAAACCATAAATATATACAAAATATAATACAAATCAAACTCTCGTTAAAGATGACAATTAAAAATGGGAAATTTTAAAGTTTGAAATTTAAATGAGAAGTGTACAACTTACTTTTATGAAGTTTTAATAATGTGAAAGACATAGCTGTGAGGATAACTTCACCATCCAATATGTAAGCATCCCAAAGACGTAAGGTCAGAGTAAATGGCACCTGAAAAGTTTTTACATGAAATATACAAATGGTTTACAAAGCAATACAAATATTTTTCAGCAGTAATAAAAGTTGCTAATTTTAAGGTACTCAATACTTACACGATCAAGAAAGCATTGGAAGAACCATTTTAAAGTATAAAGACTACTATGAATACTAAATTTATCCATATGCTTCTTCAGTTTTGGAATATTTTTAGACAATAATTTGTCATGGTGTTCTTGAAATCTCTTCAATTTAGGAAAGCCAGGTATGAAAAAACCTGAAAAATAACAATTTGCAGTTATTTATAAATAAACATATAATTTTAAAATGAACTTCAAAAATTTACTAACCATGCATAGCATGCTTTCTATCAGTCATTAAAACGGAAAGGGCCCAAAATGCATCCTAAAAAATGTAAAAATATTAAACTATTTAACAAATACAATAATCATTAAAATAAAACAATGATAAAAAAGATTTCAATTTGTTAGTCTGCAATTAAGATAAAGTGTAGTTATCAAGCAATTTAATTTTAAATAAAATCGAATAATAATTTAAAACCAAATAATTTGCTTGTATAAGACTTTAAAAGTATCAATTTTCATTCAAAAAAATATTTGGAATAAGTATTATTTAGTTATTTATATCTATAAAAGATCTTAATTTACTTTCCCACTTTATCTTTGAAATCAGATATCTATAGTAAGTAGAAGGTGCATATAATATTAGACCATGAATTTAAATCCATTCAAAAGCTTATGCAGTTTTACTTGCAATGTATTATATGATATACAAAGAATAATTGGAAATAACATTAAGAGTCAATCACATTAATTATGTAATTTTTAAAATTTATACAATGTGCTTCCTATTAATATTTTTTTTACAAAAATTGAAATAATGATCCTTGAATTACAAATACATAAGATATAATTTTGAATATCTAAAATTTGATAAGAGTTATTAAATTTAATGTGCCTATTTCATATATTAATAATGTATAATTTGAATTTAAACCAACCTCATCATTCATAAACATTAATAGAAGTCCAGCTATTTGGCTCATTCCTTGGCAGTAACCAATTTCCTAGTTGAAATAATAATATATACTACATATAAAATAGGAAATTAAGATATGCATAAAGATAGTTAATAAAACAATTTTTAGTACAAAATTGATGATTTTACAGAATAACATGTGAAGCATACAGAAAAAACATACTATGTTTTACATTTTGGATAATTTATAAAATGCATGATAAAATTAATCTTCTTATTTAACACATAAATAAAAAAATGAAAGTACATCTAAAAAATAAAGAAATACAATTATCTTCAAATAAAGAAAAAAAAAACCTGTTTATTGAATATATTTATGCTCCTCAAAATTAAATCTCACAGTAAAAATTACATATTTCATAGAATATCTCAAACAATAAACCATTATAAATTATTTATTTAAATACAAGTTAAATATATAAAATAATTATCATCAAAAAATGTAATTTTTGTAAAGCCCAATTGTAAATTTACTATATTTGTAGGAAGTGATGCATTCTTTTTTGTAATATAATAATTGTTTTACAGATTAATGACAATTATAAATATTTACTTTATGAATTAGAATATTAAAATTATAAGAAGTTATTTTTATCAATATTAAATTTATAAAATACCTTATCGATAAATACTTACTGCATTATAAATTGAATAAGCAGAAAGGACTTGGAACAAAGATTGTTGTCTAAAATAAAATAAAAAAAGCTAAATTAAAATTTAATTATGTCTTACAGAATTAAGTAGACAAAATACCATGGAAAGTTCCCCCCCCCAAGAAAATATCACTGAATTACATTCAAAATAAATTTTTTTTTAAATATTAATTTTTTTTTTTTTTGTACATAGAAGAAAACTAAGTGTTTGAACTAAATGAAACACATTTAAATACAGAGAAATCAAATTAAATAATATTGTTTTAAGTAATATCACATCTATTTTCCTGATCAATTAGATCTTATAATTGTTAAATAAATGTGCATCATTAAAAAAAAAAAAAAAAGAAAATTGATAGATTTCTGACCTGAAACTTAATAAAGAATTAAAATTATTTCACATAAGTATTCAATATAATCAGTTGTACACTGAAAAGAAAAACCTTTTGTAAATGTTAAAACACATATTTTTTTCTTTACTATTTGCAAAACGTTAACATAAAAAATATCAAATTGTTTAAATTAGAGTATTGAAAAAATATAAGAAATTACTTTGGACCAAAACGTTCCCGAAACATAATATTGTTACGAAAAGTTCTATTGATGTCCAAATCTATTTGCTTTATGTCAGTGGAATGAATACGAGCTTGATGCACCATTTCCTATAATAAAAGGAAAAAAAGTATTAATAATAAAAAAATTAAATTAAAATACTAAGAAGAATTTTCTAAACAACATACCTCATATTTACCTTCCTGTTCCACTTTTATTTGAGGTACACCAAGTAGGCGACCCCAAATTTCCCCTCTTACAGCATTGGGGATTCCCTTATATACACGATTTCTCACCTTAAAAGAGATGAGAGGAAAAAAATTAAATAAATTGCATGAATATTAAGTTTTTGAAAAATATTTCTTTCAACAACACTTCTAAGAATTAGGCTACTTGAAGAAATTGAATTTAAGATTCATGGAAAACAGAATTACTGATATTTCATCATATTGTGTCTTGTAATGTAATCATTATCATCAAATAAGTTTTGTTCAATAAAGATCTGTATTGGTTATGTAAATATATTTTATATTTAGGCTAATTATTAACATATTATTAGATGCTTTGTAATTAACATGGAAAATTTAAATCAAAGAGTATACAATCATTGCATATACAATATCTTGAAACTACAAAAGAAATGTGAAAGTCATGATAAAAAAATATGACAAACCACAAATCCAAAAAAACAATCGTTTTTTTATTACATCATAAAATAAATCAATTTTTAATTAAATGCATATCACATGGATCTTCCACTTATAAAATTTTATTGAAACAGCTTAAGCACAAACTCATGCAAAATCAGCCAAGTCTTTTATGACAACTAATAAATAATTCATGAGCAACTTAAAAATTCATACTTAAGTTAAATATTTTGTATTTAATTTGGATTTCAAATAAATGTTTTTTGGATGTGCAGCAATAAAAAAAAACTATGCATGCATATAGTCAAAAAAAAAAATTTAATTCATATTTTAACTAAATATAGATTCTTATTAGCAAACAATTTCATAGTTTATAACAATGTTATTTTGTAATGAATTCTCATTAAATAGTAAACAAGAATGTATTAACAAGAATAAATTAAAAATGATCTGGAAAATAGTTTTTTCTTAGCATCAAATTATCAATCTTCTATACTCAATTTTATTGAATTATCACCTTCTCAATGTACAACTTTTTTTTAATCACAAAAAAAACAGAATATAAGGAATTTAAATACATTGATCGAATAACATTACATCAAAAGCACAGTACTCTTATGCATGCATCAAATGTTTTACATCACAAACTTCATGGGTGGAATTATTGAGCCCCCCTCATATAAATATTATAAACACTTTGAATAGAAATATATAACTACAATTGTAATTTGGAACTAAAATAAATGTTAACTAATTTTGTATTTAAAATATTATTTTTAATATAAACTTCAATAATTTTTTAATTTAAATAGCAGTTTGTTAAAATAAATACCTTTTCACCATCTGCATACTTCTCCCATTTTTTAATCATTTTTAACCATTTTCCAATTCTTTCATTTTCTCTTTCACGAATCTGAAAAATAAACAAAACTATTAATCTCAGAAACTCTCTCAATTAAACTCTTCTCAATTAATTTTAAAGAAACTCTCAGAATTAATCTCTAAACTATTAATAATTTATAAATAACTATTAATCTCAGCTCCAAATCATTAAATTATTTTGGTTTATTATTCTTATCTGAAATAATACATTTTCTTAAAAGGGAAATGTTGCGAGATACATACTTTTGTTTCGTGAGCAGTAAGTTTTTCTGGAAGCCTGTGATCACTGCAATGAGAAAATTAAATTAACATATAGAAAACTTGTAATTTTCTAACATTAAAAATCAAATACTTTAATAATCTTATAATATTAAGAATAAAATACTTAACAAAAAGTTGAATACTATGAAATTATTAAAGAAAAGTACTATTTATGGCTCAGTAGTATAGTTTTATGTAGCATTGTAACATTATAGGTTGTGACTTATGTTTAAAATCATGATTTAAAAATGAGTAGACTAGATAACGATTGCGGCAGAATATCTCACATAGATAGTCGGACTTCTTAAGTAGGGGTTTTCTTCGAAATAACATGCAAATGCGGTATAATTGTCTTAGAAAATTTTCTCCGATTATTTGGTTTGTTGCTCTACAGTAATTTTCTTTTTGCACACTTTAGACTAATTAGACTGGGACCTACAGTTTGAAGTAGATTCCGAACCACTAACAAACATCCATGCCCCCACCATGATTTGAACCTGAAGCCTGTGGTACAAAAGGCCAGAGTGCTAGCCAATTAGTCAAGTCTTTTAAGAAAGCACTAGTTTTTCTTTGTGGCTATAATGATTTTTGCAGAACATCTTGGATAATATTGAATCTGCTATTGTTTACTATATCAATGACAAAAATGTAGTAGGGTCGAGAGAATTGAAAAAAAAAAAAATAATAAGAAAGTAATCTGTCTCTGGAAAGGTAATCTAACTTAGAAATTTTATTTCACAATATAGCCTTTTTTCCATGGGAAGAGTTGGGAAAGAAATGTCACAAGAGAGAGGAGTGCATATTCTTTGACAAGTACATAATAAAAACTTGTCACTCAAAGTTGATAGCAGATATTCAGTGCCATGTATAATGATACTCATAATATCAGTTATTATCTGTGCAACCTTCACAGGTCGAAACAATTACAGATGGAATATGGACTACACCATGAGTTGAGAAAATAAACAATGGGCTCAGAAAATGTCTACTCAGGGAGAAGTGAGGGAAACTGCCCCCCCCTCTTGACCGATCTTCTTAAAGGGAAGGTTTTGGAGAAGCAAGAGACTTCTGCGACGAATGGACAGAGTGTTGTTTTTCTTTTTCTCAGAACAGGCCGGAGTTTCCGCCTGTTTCCAAAGTGAGCCCTTGTGGTTTCGTGCATCACACCATGTGATAATTAAGGTCTGCCGCAGATCAGTACATTAGATTCGTCGTAGACCCGAGAATTCTAAAATCTCCGTCCTTGGAGTGAACTGCCCTTGCAAATCAATTGATATCTTTAATTTTCATTTTTTATGTAAATAGAGTTCGGTATATGTATTTAGTGTTTGTAAATAAAAATTAAACTGTTCCATGAATCTAATCTGAAAGTGGCCCTATTCTTGAAGCCGTTACAGGTCCAGTATAGGCCGAGACGTTAAATCTTTTATTTATTTATTTTTTTTTTCCGAAAATAATTTCGATTTCTTTTGTAAAAAAATTGCTGTCATATCTTTTAATATTTTAAACAAGTTTTGTTTAATAATCGTTGCATTTAAAGACCACAAAAATGTATACATTGTACATACATTAAAAAGGAACACGAAACCTACTAAATCAGTGTTATTAAACAAATTCTTATTTATTTTAATAACATTTTTTTTTTTTAAACTCATATTTATATTAGATACTTTCAAGTTGTAATTTATTTTCCATGCGACCCATGTACAAATTCTGAAATTTTGAGCCTCAAAGACTCGGAAAGTGTATTCCTAATTTATACAAATCAATAATTCCCACAAACTGGAAGTTACATTCAGCCCAAATTTATGTTGAATATAAGGTTATATATTGCTTATTAAACACGAAAATAAGAAATATTTAACAGCAGATCACTCAATTTGGAAGGAAACTATCTAAACATCGTTTCGATCGATCAAAAATATGAAACATCTGTAACCAATTGAAATTCTTATAAATTGAATCTTTTTGTTTGAGCAAAGGATAAAAGACCGCATGACGTGGCTCAGCCCAAAATGGGAAAAGTCCCTCCCCAGAGACATTAAGCGAAATGAATTTCTGGGAAAATGGTCTCTCTTACTGTATGAATCCATATCGATCCGTGACATGGTAAACTTCTAGCGCAGGATCTTCCCAAGACAGAATCTCGTTCGTTTCGCTTCTGCCAGCATCGTACTTGGCTACGATAGCCTGGTCATCTTCACTGTTGCAGAAATCATTTTCATGACCATCTGAAAAAGATGAGAAAAATACAATGATTAGGATTTTTTTTTTTTTTTCTTTAGATTTCTTTTCGATTATTAATAAATTATTTGTAAGTTTTTTGACATGAATTGTAGCCGGAATTTTGAAGGGAAAAAATATCGTAGAAAAGACAAACGTCTTTTAAAAATTTCTGGAAGATAATATTTATTATTGCTTTTATATTCTGTTCTTTCGATCATTAATAAATTATTGAAAGTTTTCGATTGGAATTCCAGTTGGAATTTTAGTGGAAAGAAATTCTTTATAAATTAATTCTTTATAAATTTTAAAACTAAAAACACGCTTTTAGAGTTAATCAATCTAAAAAGTAGAAAATAATTGTTAACATAAGAATAAAATGACTGACGAGAAAATGAATGTCACTGTTCTAAAAGCGTGGGGTGCTCGATATCAATCGTTATAATTTTCACTAGTTTCATTCCGAAATGTAGAGTTAGTTTAAAAATGTCATTCAAAGCACCCCACGCTTTTAGAACAGTGACATTCATTTTCTCGTCAGTAATTTTATTCTTATGTTAACAATTATTTTTTACTTTTGTTTGATTAACTCTAAAAAAGCGTGTTTTTTTAAACTATTAATTTTTTTTTTACTTTTATTTTGATTAACTCTAAAAGAGTGTGTTTTAGTTTTTTAAACTATTAATTTATTTTTACTTTTTAGTTTCTCTAAGCATACTCTAAAAGCATGTTTTTTAGTGTTTTTAAACTATAATATTTAAATGAGGTCCCTGTACGGAGGAATGGTTCTTGCAATAATTTAATTGTGTGTAAAACAAAGGCTAAATGCGAATATGTCGAGCCAGCCAGGATTTGAACAGGGAATCTCCTAATCCGTAGTCAGGCGCGTTATCCGTTGTCCCATGTAGGTTTGAATGTCTGCAAGATGACTGTAAATGTTTATTCGCAGCTTAAATAGTGTGTATGAGGAGAAACAGATCTCAGGGGAAAAAATGATGCACCGATCAAGATGACTTTTCAAAGGTGTTTGTGTGTTTTAATCACTAATCCCGGCGATCCCTAATCTTGATGAGATAATAAACTTATCAAAATATTTTATTGTCGTCGGTCCTTGATAAGTCTGCAACGTTTAAATTAAATCGGATCGCTTAAAGTAGGTCAAAATCGAGCCAAAGAGTCAGTTACAAACAAACATATATACAGGTGAAACTAATAAAAGCGTATTAAAAAAGGGCAATAGATTTTTTTTTTCAAATTTTTGAAAGTTAATACTTATTACTGTTTTTATATTCCTTTTTTTCCGATCAATAATAAATTATTGAAAGTTTTTGACTGGAATTCCAGTTGGAATTTTGAAAGAAAGAATTCTTTAAAAGGCAAATAAATTTTTTTCAAATTTTTGAAGGTAATACTCATAATTGCTTTTATATTCTTTTCTTTCCGATCATTAATGAATTATTGCAAGTTTTCGCTGGAATTGTAAGTTGGAATTTTAGAATTTTTTTAAAATTCAATTTATCTTTTTAAAGAGATTTTTCAAATTTTTGAAGGCAATACTTATTAATGCACTTATATATATTTAATTTTTGTTATTCACATGGAGTACATGCATGCTACGAATACGTTGAGATAAATACATACATAAAAAAATTAAGCATTTTTTTGTTTAACTTCAAAATTTTCAAAAGAAGATAAAATGTTTAAAATACATTTATAGATAAAATTTTACACTTATTTTGCTACATCAAATTTATTCGAAAATGAAAATTTTTCACTATTCGATTAAAATCAGTAGTGTTGAAAGAAAAATGATTATGGCATAAAAAATATTTCTTAATGCAGTCTTTGTTTAATAAAAAGAAACACATTTTTTTGTTTGTTTGTCAAATGCAATTTTGTTTAACAGAAATATAAGTATTTCTCAATTTTAAAAGATTACAATAAAAGTTAATATTCTTTTTTTATCTCGATTTTTTAACAGAATTATTAGAATAATAAATTAAATATTACGTTAGAATAATATTTAACTTATTATTATTCTAACCTTTAATCTAGGTAAGAAAAGGTTAGAATAATAAGTTAAATAAAAATAGTACCGCATAAAATAATTTACTTACTCATCATTCCTAAAGGCAAAGTTTTGTGACCTTTTTAACATTCTGAAAATAAAGATAATTAAAATATCAATACATGAAAAAAATTCAATTTTATAAACTAAAATTGTAAGATAAAATGTTTATTTAAGGCATACTATTTTCTCATGGAAATATCATTATAAAAAGTTGTTTAAATCAAGAATCAATATTTTTTTAAATTTGGATTTGCATTTCTTTTTATATTGCTACATAAATTGAATTATTATTATTATTATTTTTTTGCACTACTCGTAATCTGAAGAATAAAAATCCAAATAATGGAATTTCTTGCTGTAAAAATATTAAATAAAATTAACAGTGTTAATAAAATAAATAACATTCATTCTTTTTACATTATAACATTAATTTTTTATTATTATATTTGCGCTCGAAAGGTGAATAAGAGGATGCTAAGTCTCTGCCCCTATCCCTCAGATGTTCATTTAAAATATAATATTATGCACCCAGGGTAACGCTGAATCTCTTGCTACATACCTGCTGTTGCAAATAAATGGAAAATGATACCAGATTAAAACACGCCCGCTATTGGGAAACAATATTACTGAAGATTTTTTTAACAAACATTTAATTTACCATAGCAACATTTATAAATTAAACTTTATCTATTCATTGCACTGATATTATTGCTTCAGCATAAATTTAATATCCAACACAAAATGTAATAAAATTATGTTAATAAATAAAAAAAAAAGTGAGCTATTAATCTTCCTAATCTCTTAGATTCCTTATATGTAAAAAAAAAGAAACTTAAATATAATTTCTATTGATGAAACATGTCGATTTATAACAGGTATAAGAAACGCGTTTATACCCATAACTGGAGTATTCAACTTATAGGCATATACACAGAATGCATGAATTTCATTAAAATTAATTCATCTATTAATGCTAATTCAGAAATATATAGCAACTTAATCAAAAAAAAAAAAATTAGCTTTTGCGATTTCTGTTTTTATAACTTTTAATTATAGCTTAAAATCGAAATTTTTAAAGAAGGATTACAGTTTCGGTTAAAGCAGAATATATATTTTTTTTTTTAATTATTTTTAATAGAAATACAAGTACTTATCAGTTTTATGATGCTTCCCAAAATTTTTAAAAATTTCTTATTCTATGATAGAACAAATTCATGAAGAATTTTGAGAAATATGCGAGATTTGATCTGGAAATCTATATTACCGACAGAGAATAATTATAAACCATGAAATGCGAAAATTCTGATAGGTTTACAGAACAAGGTATAGGAAAAAAAAAAAAAAAAAAAAAAAAAACATAAATAACAAATTGTTTAAATAAATGATTAAACACATATGTTTGAATTAAAGATAATGAATGCAATTATTTTGTTATGTTCGTATATAAGTTACCATTTAAAAAAATAAAATTAAACAATTGTACCATTTTTAAATTTTCCTTAATTTTTTTTTCTATTTTCATATAAGTATTTAAAATACATTATATATGATTTATTTTATATTATTTCACATTTTCAGCGTATTAATTTATTAAGCTTCATGTATGATTAATTACTACTAACTAATGCCCTGGCACTACAGCTTCATGTTGGACTATGGTCATTCCGGAAACAGATGTTTTTTTCTTTTTATGGGATAGGGTTATCAGCCCTTTGCTCAACGCTCTCACAATCATATTAGACCAAGATTTTGGGTCTAAAATGGATTCCGAACCACTACATGGCATGGTATCGTGGCATAGCCGGGACTCAATTCGAAACCTGTGGCGCCGAGCGCTAGTCACTCCGCCAGGCCCCAAATAAAATGCGCAAGTCAACAAGCAAAAGAGCAAATATTAGATTTCCGTAGCTACAATCAGCGTTTTGAAAAATGAGTAGATTGGGTGGAGATTATGCCGTTTTACGTCGACAACTGCCAGATTGGAGTTTCCGGTTTTCTCCAATAAGATGCAAACGCGGGAGAATTATTATGCAGTTTCTGGTGCAATAATAAATTTTCTCTTTGCCGCTAATAGCAATGTCGTTAGATCTTTGCGGTGTGGGAACAGGTGCAAACATTCCAACTTCCATAATAGGAAAAAATTGTTGATTTCCTTTCTACATAACTTAATTATTTAACGGGAATCAAGCCTTACTATTTCTTTTTTTTTAAAAATTATTTCAACAATATTTATATAATAGTTATGATATAAAATAAACAACTGTTGTACGGACAATAAATCCCTTGAAGTGTATAATTTGAGGAATGAATAAACTAGTCATTAAAATAACACTTATGACTAGTTTATTCATTCTTCAAATTAAAACTTTAAGGGATTTATTGTACGTATTACAGATTAGAATTAAATTTAAAAAAATAATAAAAATATCATTGAATAAACACAAAAGCACTTAAATTTATATTGTAACTGAAAAGTATTTTGAATATCATGAATATAAATTCTAAAAATAAGTATTAATATAGTGCATAACAAAATGCAATTGTTGTTGTTGTGACTAATCCTCAGTGTCCGGCAACGCGGGGCATGGACACAGAGAAGTCTGACTTGACTCCGTGTCGCTGCAGAAAGAGGGTAGAAGGAAGAAGGAGGTCCCCCGAGGACTTTTGGGAATACTACCTCGCATTTGTGTTCATATGGGAGAAAACCAGGAAAACTCCTACCAGGTGACTACCTGGTAGGGTTTTCCTGGTTTTCTCCGGCTGATACTGACTACTATTCGTCTGACTAACGAGGCAAGATGCTGAATATCCCAAACGCTATCGAATTTCATCGTTTTTGATACAGTGTCTCAGCAACAAAATCACCTCGCACGTTACCACCGAGCTATGAGTCGGCCATGCAATTTGATGTTTTTGTAGAAATGGATATTTTATTAGTTGCCTCTTTTCATTGAATCTCAAGTGAATATTAACGATAAAAAAATTAATTATTAAGTTTACGTTTAAAGGACGTAATAATCACAAATATCATTCTCGTAGATTATGTTTAATAGCATTTAAATTAGAAGAAAAATATCAAGATTCTAATATAGGAACTCGAATGATGTTGAATTTAGTTATAAATGTCAATAGATAAAGACGTATGTTCATGATCTTCAAAGACTTGAATCATGATAAAAAAAAAAAATATTGATTCAGAAAGGAAGAAATTAATTTATCAAGTGAGTAAACAAAATATAAAAATGGGCAGTTTTTATTATTATTATTTTTTTTAACAAATCAATGTTTTAAATCACGAATAATGATATTGTATAATAAATATATCGAACTTTATTCATTACTGAACTTTTATTTTCATTAAGTTACTAAAAATTAAATATATTATAATAAATTTATATATTATAATTCATATAATTATAATATATTATGTCATATATTAACCCTTTAACCCGAGAACATACGATCGTGCGAGTGAGGCATTTTTGAAATTCTTTCATGGAAAAGCCTAACTTGCACGAGCGTGTTGGTGTCTCGAGGGAGGGGCGGGAATAAATTATTTTAGTATCATTGGAGTCAATGTCGACTAAAAGTTAAAAAAAAAAAAAAAAAAAACATGGCAACACCGAGCAGTAATAAATAGTCAAATAAATAAAAACATTAAGAACAAAATTTAACGTTTTTGTTTCTTTTTGATGATAAGATTCACAACTTAAATAAGAAATTCTCCCCAATTTACATTGCATTTTGATTTCGATCATCAAAATTGAATTTAATTCCTTTTGAAGATTTCATTTTTCCGAATTCAAAAAATTTCCACATCATCAACAAAGCATGCGAAATTCACATCATCATCATGTCAAATTCACTACATTTCCACCATCATTCCTTAAAAAAAAAAAAAAAAAACCACTAAAAGTCCATTTCTAACTAACTACAAAACACGCTCGGCGGCAACGCGATGAATGAGCAAAAACTTCTAACCAAGCAAAACCAAACAGGGAAGATAACTTCATTTTTCTTTAACGTACAACTTAGAAGAGTTTCACACGCAGCCAGCAGCATTCCAATCCCTGGCAGCCACAACAAAAATTCACACCATCCCATCTCCCTTCTCGCCGGCAATCAAGCGTTCCGAGTCATTTAAGTTCACCAAGAGACAACTGCGAGATCTCATCTGTGGCTGCCTCCATTCAGACTTGACCTTCCATCGTCCCCGGCATTGTTCCATTGTGCACGCTTCGGTGCCACTATTAAGAAGAGAACCCTTCTCTTTCTTAGAAAGATTCACGCCTCGTTTCGTCTTGCTGGAGGTACACAGATGGTCCTTTCTTATGAGACAGCTTGAACAAAAAAATGAAGCATATTTTGTGTGGAATTTAAACGGTGTGGGTGTCAAATAGTTTTGAAAAGTCTCATGAAACAAAATTAACCATTAGATCGAAAGCACGTGTAAAAAGATATTAATTACGTAAAATTTCATATTTAATTGCAATACATTAAAAAATCTTTTTACTGATGTTATATTGATGATTTGTCACTTAAAACATTGCCAATATGCTAGTTCGCATAAAAAAATTTGTCAATTCAAAAACGAATATGAATTGCTTAATTATCACTTTTTTTTTTTTTATAAAATACGGACAGCACTTTGTACTGTTTGGTTTGTTGCTCTACGGCCATTTTGTGCACACTTTTGGGCCAATTAGACAGAGACCTACAGTTTAACCTGAATTCCGAACCACTAACAAACATCCATGCCGCCAGAATCGAACCCTGTGGTACCAAGGGTCAGAGCGCTAGCCAATTGGCCATCAGGGCTCTTTGATATTGAGATTATATCTTTCTTATGGGACATGTACATGAATGCACCATATAAGGTATAAAAATATCTCATGTAATTTAAGGAGAAAGCAAAAAAAAGTAATTACTCGATGTGTGATATCATTTCGACCTCAACAGTCCCATGGTGGGCCAAGGCCGTCCGTCCGCCTACTGGCAGATTTTGAGACAGGACACGTTTTCGTTTCATGGGGTAGGGGGTTGTGAGCCCTACGCCTAATATTCTACAATCATATTAAACCACGGTTTAAAGTGGATTCCGAACCACCAACAAACAACCATGCCACAGCCAGGATTCGAACTGAAGCCTGTCGTAGCAAACGCCAGAGCGCTAGCCAATTGGGCATCAGGGCCCGACGTGTGATGTAAAGCAAGAAAATTTATTTAAAAAAATTTTTCTAAGTTAGCATACTAATTAAAAGTTTTAAAAATAAAATCTGATTTAGATTATGTTATATTAATATATAATTACAATAAAAAAATAAGCAATGATGTTTTTTTAAAGCGAATTTTAGAAAATTGAACAAATGCGAAACTTGAAATAATGGAAAGAAATAGAGGATTTAAATTCTTTTTCATTCCAATTTATAATTTTTTAAACCACTTCATAAATTAAAAACATATTTTGAACGCAACAAAAAGTAGTAGACAAGAAGCAGAACAACGGGTGACATTTTTTTTTTTCCCCTTCCAAATACATTACTCCATATGCCACCCAAGTTAAATACACGTCCTTATTCCAAAACAAGACGAACACAATCATGAGAACCACACAACTCGAGAGCTTTGAAAAAGAAAAACCCTGAATTATTATAGACGGCAAAAACGCCCTTTCTCAAAAAAAAAAAAAAAAAAAAAAGACACTACATACACCAAAGACAATTGCAGGACTCTGCCTTAAAAGTGGAAAGTCAGGAACTCTAATGATATTTCTGAATCGCAAAACGTGCTGTCGTGAAAGAGTTTAAACGGTGGAAAAAAAAAAAAAAAAATGATAATTTGAATGAAAAGCTTCCACGAAAAGCTAAGTGGACACTTATCTGGGGAAAAAAGGTTGTCTGATATATATCAAGCCGAGAGCGCTTTAAAAGCACTTCACATAAAAGGCTCGGAATCGCCAAAATAAGACAGAATGAACAATTAGTTTTAAGCCTCTTGAAAAATCAGAATTCGACGCTACTACGGTTACAGTTTCCCACGGAATCGCTGTTTTTCTCGAATTTTTTTCTTCATCCTTAAGTAGGAATGCATATAACCGAGCGGTCATTGGAACCTGTTATTCTTGGTGGAGAACGCAGAGTACTTACATGAAAAAACACACATATTTTTTTCAATTTTGTTTTTTTTTAATTGAATTCCATTTACAAGATGAAATTAACTTTTTCAATCGCAAGGTCTTTTCACAACAAGTTCAAACAGGCAGAAAGATAATTCATAAAATGTAAAGACAACTTCCGCATTTTAACAAATTTCTGTACGAGAAAGTATCCACCATCTAATTATTTAAGCAATTATTATAATAAGAACCAGTGCATTTCGAACAGAAATTGACAAATCTTGTTTTACAAAAGAGATTCTTAACCTTCTTTGGACTTCTTTGAAGAATGTCATTATTAAGAGTATAAAATAAAATTGCAAAGTCAATTATTATAAAGAGCAGTTCAGAGAATGCCAGAAATGTCAATTGTAAAAGAGTCGTTATTATAAGCAAGTAAACTAGAAATGCATAATTTTGTCAATTTGCTGTAGAATGATTGTGATTGAATTACCAAATAGTTTGTAAATTCTCTCGTACAATAACCTGTAGCTGTTTTCTCTACGGTTAATAGCTATCTTGTGCACACTTTAAGCTAATTAGATCGGGACCTATAGTTTAACGTGGATTCCGAACCACCAACAAACATTGTCATAATCGAATCTGAAGCCTGTGATACCAAAAGCCAGAGCGCTAGCTAACAGGCCGCTATAATGGTTGGAGATTAAAAATGGATACTTTATGCAAACTATACTCGGAAAAGACAATGGCTAATCCTAAAAGAAAAACCTATTGTCATCACAAAACCAAGATAGCATACAGAAAAGGCTTTGTTTTGTATTTAGTGGGATATGGGAGGGGTGATTTATTTTGAATTGCTTATGAATAAGCAAACCATCAACTCAGACATCCGTCGACAATTAGAGAATTTAAATCGAGCTTTATTCACTAAGCGGCATGCACTACTCATTAGATGGGGTGTGATTCTTCAATATAACGCCCCACCTCACACCACTCGAATGACAGAACAGAAGATGAATGAATTTGGATGGGAAATTCTGTCTCACCCACTTTAAAATTCAGACATATAGCAGATCAATATTATCAATACTACAACAGTAATTTTACTTTATAGTAAAGACAAGACAGATTATTTGCTTAAGTCTCTCCAGCATTTTTTTGCTTCCTGCTGGCCAATTGGCTCATTAGATGTGATGTAATTTTTCAACAAAATAACGCCCAACCACACATCACTCAAATGTCTTAACAGAAATACACAACCTTTGCCTTGTCTCAACAGAAGATGAATAAATTTGGATGGGGAAATTTTATCTCACCCAGTTTACAATTCAGATATTGCAGATCAATACTACAACAGATGAACAGGAATCCCACTCACAATCCAGAGCGCTAGCCAAAGGGCCATCAAGGCAGTTGTTTACAAGATGAGGACAAGTTATTTTTATAAATATGCTGCAGAAGTTAGGAGACATAAAATCATTTGTAATTTCTATTGGCGACAGCGGATACAACCTATACTATTGTAATTTATTGCATACATTTATTGAAGAATGAAATGCATCATTCAGTAAGTAGAAATCAATGAAAATAATAAATTTCATTCTCAGCTATCTTATAAATTCTCTAGGATATTTGGTTAATAATCGGTTTACAAGAACACTGAGAAAAACAAAAACATAATTATAGGTTATTTATTCGTCTATAAGAGCTACTATGTTTGTAGTACTATCATTTATCTATGTATTGGTCTTCCTACATTTAAAAATACACTAGATCTGTGTTGCGATATTGAATGCGCCTTGTCATAGAAACTAACTTAGCGCATTTTGGAGAAAATGATATTTTGATAAAATAATTTCATTTATTTTTTTAAAAACACTAGTTATAAAAATAGTTTGAAGGGTTTTCGTTAAAATCTAAAAATTCGAATTATTCGCCAGTTTAAATAAATTATTAGAAGCGGTTTCTTTTTTATTGGTGCGACAGCCCCATGGTAGGCCAAGGACGTCTGCCCACTGGCAGATTTCGTGACAAGAGATTTTTCTTTTCACGCGGTAGGGCTGTTAGCCCTACACTTTGTATTCATATTAAATCGGGGCCTACGATTTAAAAAAGGATTCCGAAACACTACAAACATCCATGACACCGAACCAGAAACCTATGACATCGAGCGCTAGTCACTCTGCCATCAGGCTCCATTAGAAGGGGTTTTACATCATAAAAAAGACTACTATTAAGGCCGAAATTGTACTACTAATGGACCGTTTATATGTACAACGAGTTTTGCACAGAAATATTTTTCCCATTCATGCGTATTAAAACGTAACAGTGATGAAGAATATTCTAGTCCATTATGTCATTCACAACATCCATTCTGAATGAGAAAATCGCTTAAATAACAACTTGAACCAAGGTTCTGCACTCAACTTGCGATGCGCACAGAATACTAAGCAGACAATTTTATCAAATCGCAGCTATCTCGTCATCGAATCCGAATCTATCCAAGTACATGTGGCTCAAGGATGAAGGAGCTTGTTTTGTATACATCATCCCACTAATCCGCTTGTTTGGAAGCAGTGCTTATCTGAGCCAATCGCAAATTTAGATCCGATGGAGCGACAAATCCCCGGGGCAAAAATAAACATTTTTCGTTTCACTTTCTAGTATTTTGCTTGGATAAATAAACAACCTCTAACGCAAGGCCACATAAAGAAAATATGAAACGGATATATATATTCCACTTTTTTTTTAACACCTCGGGTTATTTTTTAAAAATTAGAATAGTCTTCTAGAAGATACCGCGAAAAGATGGAAGTTTAGAAGATATTGCGAAAAGATGACAGCTTAAAAGATATTGCTAAAAGACGGAAGTTTAGATTTGGTTTGTCGCCCTACAGTCATACTTTAGGTTAATTAGATCGGGACCTACAGTTTAACATGGATTCCGAACCTCTCACAAACATGCATGACACCGCCAGGATTCGAACCTGAAGCCTGTGATACCAAAGGCCAGAGCGCTAGCTACTTGGCCACCAGGCCGCGGTGGAAGTTGCGCAGATATTGCTATGCGATTTTTATTACAGTGGCCACTGTGACAAAATCACTATCACAACTTCAGAAGCTGAAATGATTGGCACTTACAATTAAAAACGAATGATAAAATTACAACTGTAATATCATCCAAAAACGTTTGCTTTAGGTGAAACTTTTTTTTTTTTTTTTAAATTTTATTTTTTTCCTGTGAAAAACACACCAGATTTCTAATTAACTTAATTCGACAGCGACCAAAAAATAATGTTTTGCCACAGTAACAAGGGCAATAAAATCACTACAGCTAAAATAGTTAAGAATAAAAAAAAAAAAAGTAGTAGAAAAAGGAATAGAAAGCATTTTACAATTTCTGTTAATATTTGTTAAAGACATAAGAAATTTTCCTTATAGATTAATGATTTCGCTTATGCAACACAGATTGCGGTTCAATTACAATACAATAGTAATTGCATAATTATCCATTTCGTTTATGCTATTGTTGTATTAATATAAATCCATTAACAATATAATTTTTTACATCTTAAAATTGCATAACAGTATTAATGGTATCGATATGGATTGCGAAATTGAAAGGAAAAATAGCAACATAATTCTTATAAAAGATTTTATGGCTGACACAACATTTAAAACCAAATGTCATAAACCTTTTAAAAGAAATAATTGTAAAACATGTTAATATGATTGCATTTATTGAATGGCTCCATTTGGGTAAATAAATTAAGACACTCGTACAATATTCATAGCGAATGGCCGACATTATTTAGACAGACGTAAACCTGGAATCAATACGAACACGAAAGAATGAAGTTGTAGTGATCAACATCTACATCCTTCTTTACTCACTTCTGAAACTCAGTTTTTTTGAATGATCTTATGAAGAGTTTATCTTTCTTTGTGTAGCCTTTTCGAAAATAAGGACAAAGGTAGATAATTAAAAATATTTGCCCAAGCTTACGATAAGAATAAGATGGGTTTTTTTTTTACAATCTGCAGACAAAAGGGAAACTTTATCGCATAAATAACATGGCTGATAGAGAATATTATCACGTTATAAATTATAAATAAAATGTTGGACGTTATTTATGACATAAAACCAGGAATTTTATAATATCCTTCCACACAGAATCTCTTAAGCTTTCAGATATTTCAATGCAACGGTCCTTAAATTTATGTAAAGTATACAAGGTATAAAAGTATGCATAATATTTTATCAGTTTGGTTTGTCGCTCTACGATCATCTTGTGCACACGAGGGCTAAACAGACAGGAACCTACAGTTTAAAGTGAATTCCGAACCACTACAAACATCCATGACACCACCGGGACTCGAGCCCGAAACTTGTGGTACCGAGCACTAGCCACTTGGCCAACATATATGGGGGATGGCTTAAATTAAAGGGTATTTCAAAAAAATCTTCCGAGTACAAAAATGGCACTGTCTTTTTATAAACGATATAAAGACAGTTTTTATTTATTTCAAATATTTAAAAATATTTTTTTTTCCCCAAAGATAAAAAAATTTTTCCCCAACAAATTAAGAAATCCAGGTAAAAAAAAAAAAAATTACCTTAAAATTATGTCCGCAATGTACACAAAAAAGAACGAAGCAAGTTAATTAATGTGAATCGAGATTATTTAAGAAAAATTATTTCCCAAGGGAGATCTGATGGCCGAGTGACTAATGCTCTGATGCTCTAGGTTTCGGGTTCCACTCCCGGCGGTGCTATGGATGTTAGTAGTGGTTCGGAATGCACTTTAAGCCATAAGTCTCAGTTTAATATGGCTGTTGGGCGTAGGGCTGACAATCCTACCGCGTAAAAAGAAAATATCTCCCTTCACAAAATCTGCCAGTAGGCAGACAGTCTCGGCCCACCATGGGGCTGTTGCGCCATTGAAGATTTCCCGAGATAGGAAATTACTACAAAGGACTTGATGTGGATAAAGGAGTAGATATATTATTTTACCAGCATAGTATTTACAACGAAATTGTTTTCGTCAAAACTTATCAATAAAGCTCTGTTTTGCATCTGCTATTGAGATACATAATTATTTTAGGATGGGAAAAGCCCGCAACTAAAGGAAAATGAAAATGTCGGAGAAATGAAATATACATGAAAGACATATGATAAAAACGAAAGAGTATTTACTGATCATATTCATTGAAATATAATCAACATTTAAAGTTAAAAAAGTATTTTTATTTAGTTTCTATTTCGGTTCTAAATTTTTTTCTTCATCCGCTCGCACATATAGACATATGAACGAGCGTAGTTATCAAATACAACCGCATACTTTTTTCATAGAAGTTCACATACGTTCAGGCGGTGTTTATTTAGAAATTAATTTTTATCGATACTTCCGGAGGAAGGGGGAGCATAACGCAGACTATAAATATAATCAGCCAACCGATTGTATGAAAAGATAAACATTTGTTTTAAAAGAGGAAGCTAACAAATCGTCCACTAGTTAGAGGTGTTAATCAGATACATGGAGGGCAATGTAGTTTTGGAAGGAAAGTTTACCCGTTAGTATGGAATTGTTTTCATTTCATTTCCTTTTGGCATTATGTAATTAAAAATTTTAATCATTAATAATTAAAATCATTTTAATTGTAATTAAAACGCCCCTCTCCTCTGTTTGAATCCAATTTGACCGCTTGTCAATTTTTCCACATATTTAATAGTAGAACTTATGTGCGTTGGGAATTTGGAACTTTTTTTTTAACGTATATTCTTTAGATCACGGGCAAGAAATTCTGAAACCTTTTTAACGTATAATCTCTAGATTACGGGCAAGAAATTCTGAAACCTTTTCAACGTATAATCTCTAGATTAGGGGCAAGAAATTCTCTGAAACCTTTTTAACGTATAATCTCTAGATTAGGGCAAGAAATTCTGAAACCTTAACATATGATCTCTAGATTACGGGCAAGAAATTCTGAAACCTTTTTAACGTATAATCTCTAGATTACGGGTGAGAAATTCTGAAACCTTTTTAACGTATATTCTTTTTGAATTACGGGTAAGAAATTCTGAAACTTGAACGTATAATCTGCAGATTGTGGGCAAAAAATTACGACAATACTCACTAATATTTGTTATGTAAAAATAGAAAAATGTTAAAAAAGAATTTAAAATCAAAGAATAATCATAAAAGCTAAACCATGAACGAATAACAGAATTTTGCTGCAGGTTTTTATGAAACTGGTCTCACTGAAAACATATTCCATGTTAAAAAAAAAAAAAAAAAAAAGTGTTACGCCTGGCAAAAAGTCCTAGCAGTATCGATCGTTCTCGCAGCGAGCAAACATTCCGATCGAATCGAATGACTAAGCATCATAATAAAACGGTTCACAGAAAACCACAGCGTGCGATCGTGCGTGCGTCACACGAGAAGTGCTGAGTGATTGAATAACACAAACGAGACGTAACGCTAAAGGAAATATTGAAACGAGGGATTTGTTCGGCCTTTTTTTTTTTTTTATTATTTCCCAGCTCTCTCAAGCTGGCAACCGAACGTCTGCATTCATTTTCGCACAGTTTGCGATCTACTTTTTGCATGGTTTTTGCACATTATGCAATGCGAGTCTGTCAGCATTTCATGAGATTGGAAGCGACGAATCGATTACGTTAGCAAATATTGTTTAATTTAATCTATAATTTTCTCGAGTTAAATTTGATTTAAAAAAAAAAAATTATAAATTGAAGTATATATCAAATGGTACAAGCATGAATCTGCGTAATATATTTTTTTCTTAGGTCTATTTTAAAATTTGTATTACTTAAATCTTTGCTTTCATCGCAATGTCGTAGACAAATAGTAATATTATTAATTCTATCATTTGTCTACAAGTAGAGGAAATATCAACTATATAATTATAATAACAATCATGCATTAGATTTATTTTTGTTATTTTAGTTTGTAAAAGTTATACATTAGTCTGGCTTATAATTAATTTTCATTATTTATTACAGTAATGAAAATTAAATAATGGATTACATCTCAATGTTAAAACACCGATTTGATAAAATGACTGGATACGAGTCGAGATATGTATATTTACGTAACGGAAAATACATGACAATTTTTAATTGGTGTATTTTAAATAAGTTTGTTTTGTTTCATCGTATGAGGCATACTAACGTTACCATATTGGTTTCAGCATGCAAAACTATTTTCACACAATATACTGCACTGTATTTTTTAAAAATTGAAATTTGTGTCATTTTGGATTGGCCATTTTAGAATGCAAATGTCATGCATTCCAAGTCGACAAACATACTTTTTAAGTTAAATCGCAGCGTAACTTATAATGTGAAGAATTAAATAAACTTCAAAATTCAGATAATCAAAAATCTTGCAACACGAATTTAAAGAACTTCAAATTAGGTTACGCGTTTTTTTTATTTTCGATGTGAACTAAACGAATACGGAAAAATTCTTTTAACCATATCAATAAAATATTTTGCACCGATGAAGAAATTGGTGACACACATAAAACAATGTAAACAACGTTTACAGCCACTACAAAGGCGATATGTAGCAAATGCAGCAAATTCCGCTCTACCCATCGCTCACTACAATGGCAATGGCATGTTGAGAGTCCAAAGTTTTCTATCCCTTCAATCATAAACGGAAGTATTTTCCAGCTTATTGATTTACCATGCCAATCTCCGGCATAGATTTCGAAACTCTCAGTTTCGAAGAGTATCCTACATTAGAATGCCTTCAGGCCATTTCACCTCTGGTCCCGTTAATGTATCAGATTCAAGCATTGAATTTATATTGATATATAATTTCAATATCGTAAATTCAATATTTATGAATTAAAGTTTGGTCACATAACATATGCAATTTCATTTTTAATTCATTAATATTCAACTATTTTTAAAGCATTCCTATCTAAATCTTGCATTATATAATTAATAATACACAATGCAAGATTTAGAAATAGCAAAATTTTTTTGCTATAAAAAGTTTAATGTAAATAATTCTGTTAGAATGATAAATATAAAGCTATTAGTCAGAGGTTTGTGTGGTGTTATTTTAAAACGAGATTTGTCACGCAAGGCAGTGTGGGATTTTCAGATGCAATATAGGAAAACATTCATTGCATCATAACAATGTCATAATTACTCCTCGCATAACTATATTTTATGCGTTACAAAACATGTTGGAATGTGTATAATTTGAAATGACGATATTGGTGTTGTTTTTAGTTATAAATGTCACATTATTGTGGCTTTTAGCATATTTAAACATTTTATTATTAAACATTTTGAAGCATATCTGAACTTTTAAATAACATATTACCTAAAGCAAAATGGGACCGAAACATTCAACAACAATTAAACTATTTTCTTTCAAAACTTCTTTGCACCGAGTATATTTGTATAGCATCCTTAATAAATAACAGATTTGGCGTTACCGACTTTATTTGTAAAAGAAATTTAAACGAAAAGAAAAAATACAGGATCTGATGGCCGAGTGGCTAACGCTCTGGCGCTCGATACCACAGGTTTCGGATTTGAATCCCGGTGATGCCATGGATGTTTGTAGTGGTTCGGAATCCACTTTAAACCGTGGGTCCCGGTCTAATAGGAACTTAGAGCTTTGTGGGGATAGCGTTACTCTCGTCCGTAGCATATCTTCAAGCTGCACGTGTCCCTGGGTAGTGTTAAACGGGTAACAGCGGTACGGCGTTTGCCTTAAGGCAAAGTTTGACTCTCTGTATTACTAGCTGCATTAGAACAATAACAACAGAAAAGATATACAAGATTGCTTTTTTGAATAAACGAATTCAGTTAGAATTCAACTGTGACCGGATTTTTACCGTTCCACTGAATAGTTGGTAGTACAATAGAAATCTTTATGTTCTTTAAAGACTCTAATTCTAATCACGCTGTATTTTTAAACAAAGTCTCACATTATTCAAAATGCTGTAAAAAAAAAAAAAAAAAAAAGAAACACTCGTCACAATGAGTTCAAATTTGAACTGAAGATACTTGAAGAAGGGGAGAATGGTAAGGTATAAAAAAATTCCACCGATTTCCCCATCCAATTTGGTATGACTTCACCGTGGTAGATGGGCTATACACTAACAGTGTCACAACTGGAATGACTTGGAAGCCCTTTTTTTCCCGTCAAAAACCGAAACAATCAAGCACATTGAACACTACAGTTGGTTTAATGTGCAACTCATGCCAAATACATTGCAATTTCGATTCAAAATATCACTGGCAGCCGAATTTCTTTTAATGCCACTTACAGCGCCATCTATTAATACACTTTTAAACTTTTTGATGCCGTACTGTTTGCCCCTTCAAGAATCTTCAGTTAAAATTTGAATTTATTGTGACGAGTGGTTCTTTTGTTACAGCATTTTAAAAGTGGTACTTTAATTATAATCACTCTGTATATACAATAGTCTCAGGTCCATACTAAACGGCAGCAAACAAAAAGTGAAATCTAACCCTCAGAATCGTTACATCTCTTGAATAAGACCCATTAACTTAAAAAGCAAAAACTAATATTAAACGAACAGTTCAAATAAAATAACTTACACTGCAATTTTTCCCAGAGAGTAAGTAGGCAGTTAAAGATTGACACAGGCGATATTGAAAATCTGCGGGGAACAAAATGGGTAGGCGAGAAATGAACTACATAAACCTTATCACATTTTAGAATTTAAACGCCTCTGCTAATTCCATTTCATTGGCCAAGAATCACACACTACTGTTAGTTTAATACAATCACGTCTTTAACATGGAAAACAAACAGTAACATAGTTGATACAATGAAACTATTAATGTGTAAAGTCTCCCATTCCATTGCTGAATTAATGAATCTTTTAATCCAATTCAAATGATTTCATGTTGTGATATAGATGTAACTTGAACATTTCTCATATTGAAAATGATTAGATGGGATTTATGATACCCAACTGATTATGATTTATGAAATAACTTTTTTTTTCTTAGATTTAAAGATTGGTGGTAGAATCTTCTGAAAAATATTTGAAATTTGGTAAAAAAAAAAAAGAAAATGAAGATATCAATTTATATAAGAGTCTAATTACATCTGTATTGATACATAAGTATCTGCAATATAATTCATCTATCTGCAACAAAAAATGATATTGTTTTGAAAATTCATTAAGAATTGATTATGCTGAGTAGAAAATTAGGTCTCCCAAACTCTATTTCATTGGTCAAGATTCATACGCTACTGTTAGTTTAATACAATCACTGTTTAGCTTCGATGTTAAAGACGTAACAACATTCATACAATGAAAGTATTAATGTACAGTCTCCTATTCCATCGCTGAATTAATAAATCTTTAATCCAATTCAAATGGCTTCTCTATGTTACATGTTTAAAATTTCCTTCTCTCATTGCATTTGCTCACCCGCCGTTTGAGAACCACTGCATTAGGAACCATTGCATCTGCAGGTTTAATATGCGCAAGGGTTAGATTCCACTTTTTTGTTTGCTGCCGTTTAGTATGACTCAATGACTTTATGGAAAGAAGCTTCTGTAATGAAATAAAACTAACTAAAACATTTTTTCACTGTGACATTACATGTTAGATGTAACTTGACATTTCTCATACTGAAAATGATTAGATGGGATTCATGATAGCCAAATTGAAGAAATAACTTTCTGTAACTCTTTTCTTACGTTTAAAGATTAGTGCTATAGATCTTTTTTGAAAATATTTGAAATTTATTGAAAAAGAAAACGAAGATATCAACTTATAAGAGTCTAATCATATCTGTTTTGATACATAACTATTTGCAATGCAATCCATCTATCTGCAACCAGAAAATGATAGATGGTTTTCAAAAATACATTAAGAATTGATTATAGGTAAGTAGAAAATTAGTCCTCCAAAAGAAGGTCGAATATTTAATTATATGGAGCAACATGTTTGGAGCCTGACATATTAAAAAAAAAAATGGCTTCCTTACCTGACAAGAATACAGTATAAAGAAGCTCGAAGATAAATATTTTTAATGAGGAAGACCAATAATGGCACACAAAATATTGCCTTTCTGAATATATTTGTATATTAACGTTTGTGTAATATATATAACTAAAACTAATCAAAAAATAAATTTATCCGCTAAGTATGACAACTTCAGCTTTTAAATGTAATGATTCACAATGCAATGGTTCTCAAATTGTGGAATGCAAACGGAATGACAGAAGGAAATTTTAATTTCCCTTATGAACAAAAAGTAAACCAGTTTTTCAAAAATATAAAATCCCAAATAAATAAAACTTTAAAAGAAAAATACAAGAAAAATTATCCAAATATTAGACTTCAAAGCATTAACTCACAAATGAAAATATAAGACGTTTTCATAAATTTAGTGATAAAAAAATGAAGATGTATGAGTTGGAGAGACAAAAAGTTTGCAAAACTGTGGTACGAGATTTTACAAAAACGTTCATAATTCTGAGAATAAAATGACTATTTGAGAAAATTCCACGGAAATGTTTGCGCATAGCTTACACAACGCAAAGGTTTTTTAAAATAAAAACATTAATAAATATTACATGCACATATTAATGCAAAAATTATAATGGTGCATGATTTCGTTGAGGCTGAACGATTTGAATATGCCATGTGCATTTTTCAATCTGACATGCATTGATAAAAGCCGCGCATTGTCGGCATGCGCTATTCATATTGTGCATAGTCACTGTCGTCATGTTACCGTTTCTAGATTGTGGTACTGGCTGATGTATAATACGGATATTAAGATGTATAATTTGAAGTCGATGTAAATAATGGTAAAGCACTATTCTCACCATTTGAATTGCTGCAAATAGTGTAGCGATTTGAAACAACAGACTCTAAGATTTGGGTTGTAAAATGGCTGAAACAGAGATTGGGACTGAAACTTATTGAAATCCCATCACATGGGATTTCAGCAAGTTTCAGTTATCTCAATTTCAGTTTCATTTATCTCATGTACAGTACTCGCAATCATAAAGAAACTTATCGATAGCGAAGCTCAAATTTTGAACAAAATTTTATTTTACGTGTCATACGAAATCCCGCACCAAGCTGAAATCGATCCGTCAACTGTATGTCTCTCCAATCTATACTATAGATATTTTATCACATTCTTACTTTCGCATCGAGTTTTTTGAAACGCTTTGTACATACGAATAATAATAAAAAAAAAAAAGATGCGATATTTTTTTTTTTATCTCTTTTAAACAATCCAGTTACAAACAATATCAAGATATTCAAGGCAACATTCAAACAGTCGGTACATTAATAGAAATTCTCTGATTACCCAAATGAGTCGTAAACGGTGCATTAAATTAAATGAGATAAATGGTTAGTTACTTCGTGTGAAAGTTAAGGCAACTGAAAGTAAAGGCATGAATGAATGGACGCGTACAAGTAATCACGATTTAAAATAATGAATGAACGAATTTACGGTAAAACTCGTAGTAAAAAATGATTAAGTATATAAAGATGAATTTACGTAAACATGTAACAGTTATGAGTATATTTACTATATTGTTGTATTCCTTACAACTATCTTTTAAAAAATACCAATGAGAAAGAAGTCCACTTTTTTTTTTTTTTTAATTGAATATTTTTATCACGTAAATAATAAAAATCTAATCAGTTTTTTTAATCATACAAAGCCAAGTTTATAACAATTTTACGATAATATTCAGTGTTTGACTGGTTAGATAAGATAATTAAAGACTATCATAAATCGAAAGGTTTTCTTTTGGATTTTTAAAGAATCAAAAATTAGCTTTTATTGATACTTTTCCACAACAAAAATTTAAAACATATTGTAGCCGTAAGCTTCCTCCTACGCACTGCGAGTGCGTCCCCCCTGTGGCGTTCAGAAATGGTCAGTAGGCCTCGTGATCCGAGAGGAAAGTGCAGCACAACCAGCACTGCCGCTAAGAAACGTTTAGTTTATAGTCTCTCACACGGAGAGAGGAAGTATATTTCGCGCATCTTGCGTATAGCTGAATATCGGATTTTCGGCTTAGAAGTGGAATCCTTCCACGAATCTATAATTATATGCCTTTAAATGTGTTAAATATTGTATCTCTTTAATTGTACGTGTGTAAATAAAGTTGTGATTTATCAAACCTGTATCAACCAGTTACAATCCAGTTGCTGCACACTACAATATTGTAATATTTACTCAAGAAGGTAAATATTGGGTCGTGTCTACTATTGAATGAATGAAAATGTTTCAATGGAAAGCAACATATAACTTATTGCAACTTTAAAAAATTAGTCATAAAACGTAGTTAAAAATTAGAATACAATTGTGGATGAGAATTTCAATAGAAAGCCCATATAAAACTAATAACAATTTTAACTAATTATTCAGCTAATTGTATTTTATTACACTCTAGGCTACAAATTACACATTTAAAACTAAGCTTAAATGGAAGATCATATTCAACTAATCAATATTTCAAAAAAAATTAGTAAGCAAATATCTAGTTAAAATTTTTGAAGATATAAAAAATGTAGCCAATATTGATTTATCATAAAGAATGATTCACTAATCTTGCACTAGTTAAGGAAAATCATTCATGCAATCGCTATCGATTTAATGTTTATCACTTCCGGTGAATTTGCATCAAATTAAATCAATACTTTGAGTATGACTAATGTAACTTATCTAAAATATCTCTTATCCATCAACATAAATTTATGAATATAAATCTATACTTTGCAAATGAAAAATATATAAAAATTTGCTCTACATTAAAGCTATTTTTAACTTTGTTTATTATGCGAGAAATCTGAAACGAAAGGATCAATCGATTTTTAGAATAAATTTCATCAACAGCTTGAGTATTAAATTAGAAAAAAATGTAAATGAACAGGGAATTATAATAGTTTGTTCAAAGCAATCATGACAAACAACTTACATAGTGAAAGTGATAAAATAGATCTCCAAAATTAGAAGGTATTACTCACTGAATTGATAGACCTCACGGACAAAAAGTAAAACGTACACTACATTTTATTAATTTTATACCGACAGTGATCAAAGAATATATACTACTGTGTCCAAAAAGTAAGACCAGATTTTCTATTTTCAATATAAAATTCCCGGGACTTATGGAATTTTAATTTTTTTTTCTTTTTAGGTTGTTGGCACTGACCTTGACATCTGTGTGAAATTTGATGACAAAATATTCATTAGCGTTTGAGTTCCGCTTGACTTTGTGAGACACTAATACTGACTCCGGCGATTTTTGAAATGTCTGAATTAATCGAGCAAAGAACTTGCATTCAATTTTGTTTGCGGAAACGTAAAGAATGTTGCAGAAGGCATTCCTATATCGGAAAGAAATCTTTAGAAGTGGTAAAACAGTTCAAAGGCGGCAAGGAACGCGTTGAAGACGAAGAGCCCTCTGGTCGACCACCAACCTCAACCTCAACAGCTCGAGTCTAAAAAATTAAAGATTTGGTGCTTGCAAACCGTCGATTTACAATTAGAGACCTTGCTGATGATGTTGGAATTTCAAAATTACATTTTAAAAGATGTTTTGGGCCTCAAACGCGTCAAATCTTGATTGGTACCGAAAACACTGAATGCGCCAGCTCACACTGCATTGATTCTTCTTTACTTTTTGACCAAAAATGAAACTCATATCGTTCCACAACAACCATAATTCACATAATTTAGCATCGGGCTACTTTTGGCTATTCCCTAAACTCAAAAGACCATTTCGGGGATAGCCGTTTTGAGTCGATTGAAGAGACAATCGCCGGAATCAGTTTTAGTGTCTCACAAAGCCAAGCGTAACTCAAGCACTAATGAATATTTTGGTGTCAAATTTCTCACAGATGTGAAGGACAGCGCCAACAACCAAAAAAAAAAAAAAAAAAAAAAAAAAAATTGAAATACCATATGCCCGGGAAATTTAAATTGTAAGCTGGTCTTACTTTTTGGACACAGTAGTAAATCTATACTTTGTAAATGAAGAAATATATAAAAAAATTTACGCTAAGTTAAAGCAGTTTGCTTAAATCGAGATTAAAATTATGCGAGAAATCTGAAACGAAAGGATCAATCGATTTTTAGAATAAATTTCATCATCAGCTTGAGTATTAAATTAGAATGTAAATGAACAGGGAATTATAATAGTTTGTTCAAAACAAAAATGACTTACATAACGAAAGTGACATAACAGATCTCCAAAATTTGAAGGCATTACTCAATGAACTAATATAGACTTCTAGGACAAGAAGTAGAACGTACACTACATTTTATTAATTTTATATCGACAGTGGGCCAAGAAAAATATGTAAAAACAATTTTAAATTTTAAAGCTTTTATTTTCGTTTGAAAGTAAACCTATATATATATAGTAATAAATATTGTAAAAAAAAAATTTTTTTTTAATGGAAAAGTAAACAATGTTGTAAATACTACAGGCCACATGTATTCAATGTTTTTGTTCTTATTCAAACATTTTTTGTAAAGATAATATTTTATTACATAAATGTAATAGACTGATTTCATATAATATTGTTCTCGTATTTTTTGTTCATTGATGGTGTGGGCCGTTGAAAATTTTTAAAATTTGAAAGGGAAGCGCGAAGTACCCCAATAAAGAATATTGCCCATCTATGCGGTTGTGGCGAGTTAAAGGCAAATGATGAATGAAAATATATCATCCCTTCATAGCAAACTGGTACATTGCATTTTTTAAAAATTTTAGTTATTTATTGACACAATCGTTGATAGAATTTGGATAAGTTTGAATTTTTTTAAAAAGATAATGGCCAATACTAGATCAAAATTAAAATAGTTACAAAGCGACGTTGCAATGTAGAATAAAATCGTTTTTAATCTAATATAATGCAATCAGTGTTGTAATGTATATATAATCTTTACATATATCATTTAATGCCGACATATAAAAAGTTTGTTTTCATTCTAGAGGAATTTTTTTTGACAG
Source organism: Caerostris extrusa (assembly GCA_021605095.1). Classification (NCBI taxonomy): domain Eukaryota; kingdom Metazoa; phylum Arthropoda; class Arachnida; order Araneae; family Araneidae; genus Caerostris; species Caerostris extrusa. Next base: position 51,233 of record BPLR01002762.1, read on the forward strand.
TTCTCCGATAGTTTTTATAATTTTAGTAAAAGAAATGTCAATGGATCGTGAAAATTAAAAGAGTCTTTAAAAATGTTGTTTAGAAAGCTAAAATAGTACAAACACAAAAGCTTCTATTTTTATAGCTGGCCAAGTTTTCCCTTAAAAACAAAAATAAAGTGCATTCTTACTTTTCTGTACTTGACAATGAATAATGAAGAGAAAGAAGGGCGAACTAACAATTAATTGTTAATTGCTGCAGTGAGTAGCGAGTGAAAAATGGGTTAAGGTTTACACAGTTGACGAATTCAACAGAAAAGAAAAGGTTAGTTTCGAGTAAAAAACTGATAAAAATAACATACTACTTGACCATTAAATCTTATTATTGCAATTAAAAGAAATGAGATTATGCATTATTTTTCGATAAGAATGATTCTAAGTGAACTAGAAGAAAATATAAATTAAAATAAGTGCATACACACCTACTCCTTTATTAGAAGATAATGATAAAAGTCATTTCCCAAATGAAAAAATTTTTTCTAGAATAATTTTAATAATTGGGACCCCTATACAATATAATACGAGAGATGCGAATATAATTTCTAAGTTGTGAACATATAGTTTCTAAGTTGTGAACATATAGTTTCTAAATTGTGAACATATAGTTTCTAAATTGTGAACATATAGTTTCTGAACATATAGTTTCTAAATTTGAAGTTAAAATTGTGAACATATAGTTTCTAAATTGTACATATAGTTTCTAAATTGTGAACATATAGTTTCTAAATTGTGAACATATAGTTTTTCTAAATTGTGAACATATAGTTTCTAAATTGTGAACATATAGTTTCTAAATGAACATATAGTTTCTAAAATTGTGAACATATAGTTTCTAAATTGTAAACATATAGTTTCTAAATTGTGAACATATAGTTTCTAAATTGTGAACATATAGTTTCTAAATTGTGAACATATAGTTTCTAAATTTGTGAACATATAGTTTCTAAATTGTGAACATATAGTTTCTAAATTGTGAACATATAGTTTCTAAGTTGTCTATTTGGAGTTAAAAAAGATATTAAAAAATTAAAATAAATGTAAATAATAAGTAATTAATATAAGTTTTAAAAAAGATATTCAAGATGATACACATTATCAAGAAGTAATATTCAATACTTGCTTTACCAATTTATTCGAAAACAAGTTTCGATACATAAATCTTAGTTTGTATTAATGATTTATTGGTTTATAATTATTTAATTTACTACAGATACGGTAGAATCAAACATTAGTTATAAATAAAAAATAATAAACATCTTTTACAATGCTTTTAGCTAAAAGCAACAAAGATAAATCAGATCATTTTTAATCAATGTCTTCACTTTATTCTTCCAGTAATAAATCAATACAAAAAGCCCTGACACAGCAGAAAATCCAGCAGCCCAAAGACACTCACATACACATCCATCTCCTTATCGGTCGGGCATAAAAATATCCACTCAATTTCCATCAAGAACTCATCATTCTTACGACATGAGACACATAAAAAGCAACGTCCCCCTTTGACAATGGAATCAAATTACAATAAGGAGATATCCCACTGTCAGTCAGATCACGAAAAAGGGGACTTCTGACGAATGCTTTCGATTAATCCTCCCAAATGACTGTCAGCCACACAACATTATAATGGGAATGTCCCACTGCTCATGCACGATACTATAATACCCTGCTGGTCAGAAAATACTTCATCAGCAAAAAAAAGAAAGACGTTTGGTAAAAAAAAAAAAAGTAGGGATTTTTTCTTTCTTTTCCAGTTAGCGTAATGAAATGGTTCTTGAAAGAAAAGATCTCTAGGGAGAAAGACCTTATAGGACTTAAATTAACCACTAAGTCAGTCTCCAGTCATTAAACACCAGAAAAAAAATTTCTGTAAAATGATCACTTAGGGCTAACGGCATGAGGTCGTAACATCAAAAGGATCTTGTAACGAATTTGGCTTAGTACTTAATCCTGTAAGAGAATAAAAGAAATCTGGGTGCAGAATAATAGTTATTAAGACCAGTGTCCTAGTTGAACATCTTAAAAGGCAATTTTTTTTTAAATGAACAAATAAATAAATTTGTTTTTTTAACGAAATTTTATATATATAATAATGTCTTACTGGTTTTACATCGACAGCAATTCTGCAAACCACAAAGGGGGAGGCGGCAGGTAATACATATACCATAAACAAATAAAATATTGTCTACACATGGCCGTTGAAAGTTCATGGCAGACGGTTAAAGAAAACCTTGCATACATTCAGGAAGAACATATTAAACTTTTGCACATAAATTTGTCTTGCATATTTTTGTCATGGCATCTTCGAATTTTGAATTTCATTTGTTTAGGATACTCTACAGTCAAATGTTTTATACTCAAAATGATACTATAACTTGGAATTAAATGCGATAGGAGCTGATATATGATGAATTATTAGTTTTCATTTTTGAAAAACTTTATAATCAATATAGTTGTTTTAATGCAGCTGGTAAATACAGAGACAGTTAATCCTTATGCCATAAGCAAGGGTTGCACCGCTGTTCCTCATTTAACAATACCTAGGGGGCACGTGGAGCTTGAAGATATGCTATGGAAGCGAGTAACACTACTACCCTTACAACGCACTACGATTTTATTAGACCAGGACCAACGGTTTCAAGTGGATTCCGAACCACTACAAACCTGAAATCTGTGGTACCGAGTACCAGGTTTGGTTTGTCTCTACGGTCATCTTGTGCCCACTTTAAGCTAAATAGATGGGGACTTACAGTAAAACGTGGATTCCGAACTATTGACAAACATCCATGCCACTGCCATACCGGGAGCCAGAGTCAGCCACTCGGCATCAAGCCTTACAATCAATAAATTTGTTATTTACAATCAATAACATTGGTTGCAATCAATAATTTGTTGATTTTTTTGTTAAAATAATTTTAATTAAAAAAAATCATAAAAGCATAAGTATTAATATCGTTAATATTTATCGGAAGTTCCTCGCATAACTTTTTTTAACAATTTATGACACATTAATCGGTTATGCCTATGAAGACCAGATAGATTTTTAAAATTTGTCAAGAATAGAAATATAACAATACAAATTTGACTAAATTTTAACACCAATAGTTATTCCTAAGCCACATTACTTCCTCTTACGAACTCAGGACAGTGAAAAACACCAACAAAGGGAACAACAAACAGTCAAAACATTCCACAGGTAGAAAGTCGCCACAGTGAAGAAGTATGCGAGCAATGTTCGCCAACACAAACACACACAGCAGGTAGCCTTGAACGTGGATATTCTCCACAAACCCGTTAATCTTAAAAAAATTCCTGAACCGCAGCCTTCCGGTCTTGAAGGACTTTTTCCGCCGAAGTGAATGCATGACAGCTAAAACAGAGATCGCTCTTTGCAGTTTACGACAGGAAAATGGATAGCACCGGTATCAAAAAAATACCTCCTCGTGTGTTTTTTTTCTTCCTTATATTTTTTTTGAACACTCAATACAAGTGTAGGTGTGGTGGTCTATTTTAAATGGGAAGGCGGGACTGTTTTGATAACTGGCAACAAAATTTATTTGCACTGATATGCGTGGATATTGACGAGAAAACCATCTGTGTTGTGATAATGTTAAGTGTTGAGAACCATAATTTTTTAAATATAATTTATTATATTTTATTAAATAATACACTAGGTGGCTTTACCACCTATTTACTTCGTCTTCCAAGTACTTCAGTGGATGATGTTAATACTTAAGTAATAACAAATGACAGTGATAAATGATACGCTATTCCGGAATGATTTGGTTTATCGCTCTACGGTCATTTTTTGCACACGAGGGCTAATTAGACCGGGACCTAAAGTTTAACGTGGATACCGAACCAAAACCACTACTACTACACCACACCATTGTGCTTAGAGCTGAGTTGCCCCTTTTACAGTACGGGAAATGATGTGGGCGAATTTGGTTTGTCGCTCTACGGTCATCTTGTGCACACTTTTAGGCTAAATAGACCGGGACCCCAGTTTAACGTGGATTCCGAACCACTCGCAAACATCCATGCCACCGTCAGGATTCGAACCTGAAGCCTTCGGTACCAACGGCCAAAGTGCTCACCAGTTGGCCATCAGGCCGCACTGTGGGTGAGAGAAGTTTCACAGGGCTCTACGATGCTCTACGGTCATACGAGACCAGGAGCTTCGGCTTAAAGTGGATTCCGAACTATTACAAATATCTATGACACTACCGGAACTCGAACCCCTGTGGTACTGAGCGCCAGCCACTCGGCCATCAGGCCCCGATTCCGAATCACTAACAAACATCCATGCCACCGACAGGTTTCGAACCTGAGGCTTGTGGTACCAAAGGCTAAAACCCTAGCTAATTGGCCATCAGGCCGCCATTCCGAAAGGAAGTGAATGGATAGATTAAAAAAAATGCTTAATATTTTTCTTAACTATTCGTCGTTGATTGACATTGTCTCAATTTTGAAGTTTCCTATGTCAGGCTGTCGCTTAGTAAACTCCAGGATCTTGATCGCACGCATATTTTGCGTCAATTTAAATACTCTATACAACAACCACGCATTTCAAAGACATGTATCGTAAATACTTCCTTTGGTTTGACAATGAAATGACAGTGATTATTTTCAATAGAAACTATTTAGCGAGGTGCGTGCAATAGATTCGATGGGAGGTCTGCGAAAGTTAAGTCTTATTGGCGACGATTTTTTTCTTCTTCTTACAAAAGAGAATACTAATATGATGAAGTGATAGATAATTTAAAATAATAGACTTGACGTAAACATTAAGTCAATTTGGCAGGGTTCAAATTTAAAATTACGAACGTTGTAGGTAACAATTCTCAACAACACGAAAATATACCAAAAATGCAGTCATGCTATGGTTATGGCAAATTTAAATGCGAGAATTATTACGTTATTATTTTAGAACATAATCAAATAATGAGGTGATAATATAAGCGATCCTACCTCCAAATTTCCACACTAAATTAAAGAGCGAAAAGCTCATTAAATTCATTTCTTAAGTATACGCTTACCACACTCGATTTTCAAAGAACAAGATTGGAAAGTGAAAATTCTCAGTATAAACCAACCAAACCACGATCAATAAACTAACACAGTTTGATAACTGCAAACAAGGCAAACTCTTCATATCATATAAACATACTTGAGATATGAGCCCACTTATACGAGTCCATACATATCTATTTACGGTAACGAAAGTAAGCAAAAGTAATAATTATGAGAAAAGTAATGATAATATAAATGACGTGGTACAAAATAAAGAAATAATTAACGAGATATTGTAATAATTATCAAATGAAATACGTTTTAATTAGCAGTACGTATTAATACAATAATACCTTTTGGAAGAAAAAAAAACATTTGCAATTCCTACATTTATAATTAGATAGTACTAAAGTAAAATGTTAACTACATTTCATAATTTTGAAAACTAATTGTTCAATAATAAGTTGAGTTGATATTAATAAGATAAGGTTTTTTTAACTATATTACATGGTAGAAAGAGTAACTGAATTAGTATTGAGTAATTGACAAAACATTGAATTAGAAGTCAAGATCCACAATACGGTAACAAAAAGAAACTCGCATATTTTATTATCTTACCGCGATGCCAGTAACGCTTTGATAGTATAGTGAAAATATTAGACTCGATATTTGAGGTTTGGTTTGTGCAAAAATGACCGTTGAGCGACATTTTGGGCTAATTAGACGGGACCTACAATTTAAGGTGGATACCGAACCAGTAACAAACATCTATAGCTGGTAGTACCAAAGACCAAAGCTCTAGCCAATCGACCGATAGAGATTTGAGGAGTGATCACATCTTATTATATTTATATAAACATAGCTTGTGTACATGTGTTAAGTTCATTTAGGTTTTACTTTTAATTTATACAAACCAGAGATAGTTTCTACGATTTCTGCACCATAGTAACAGAATAATCATTGATAAAATCGAAATCGCCGAAGCAATTTATATTTGCAAAACAAAATTTTCATTCATAAAAAAGATAAAATCGTAGCCGTAAAACCATCCTAGTCAATGAGCATGATTTTTTAGTTTCTGTCATACTGCCTTTTTTAAGATTTTATTACAATAAAAACTGATTTTTTACTTCATAGTATTAATAAAAAGTAAATTATATTTTATCTTTATTTTTGTAATCACAGTCATAATTTATTAGTGAAGTCATTTACACTTCAGTAGATATAAAACCCCGATATGTTTATTTATTGTGCTTCTATATACGACTCATAAATAAATCTGCATACTTACTAATCACATAATCGAGAGTATTTAATTTACCGCTGGTGAACCGTGATATAGCTTTTCGTAGAAAAATAGTGACGTCCCAATATTTATCAAAACTCTTTCGAAGCAGTATATGTTAAAGTAGCGAGCAAGATAATTACAGCAGTACGGTTAACGAAGATGACCAGATCACCCTACGACTGTTTCACAGGTCAAATATTGACCATACTAGTTATCTAGTCTGACTAAGTAAATCGAATGTTTGTTCCCTTTGTCTTCCTGCATACGAAGAGAATAACAATGATAAGGTTTATTGTGTTTGAGCAGATAAGCAAGGAGTGGAGATACAGAGACACTGGCGTTCAAAATTCAATGATCTCACACAGGTTGAAGCTTTTATTCAAGCGAGATGCACAGGTTGGATTGTTAAAATTATTGTTTAAAGTAAAATTTCAGCGAATAAATAAATAATTAATTAGAAAAACTTAATTCAATAAGAAATTAAAAAGAAAAACATCTCATGTGATTACAAATAAAAATAACTACACAATATTATAATTTGAAATTTGTAATTTTTGCAATTTGAAAGTTTAAATATATCCAATTATATATATTTAAGCTTTCAAATTCTTGGAGGATAATCTCAATAAAGATTATTTTGTAAATGAATTATTTTAAATATGTATTAACTAACAAATAATAGGAATACATTTTAAGGAAAATGAATTTCATTTTCTTTAAAATGTATTCCACGAGATTCTATTTAATTTTACAACAAATATAATAGAAGTAATAAATACATTTTCAGCATTTTGAATTCAACAGCAATCTTAAGAAATGCTCACAAAATCACTAAATTTCGCAATGTTTTTAAATCTACAAAACTAATAACCAGAACACATCAATAAAGTAATTGCGTGAATTTGAATTTACACTTTTGTTTTCATTTCTCCATTATTTAAAAATTTTCCTTGGCGTTCACAGTTACTCAACATTTTCATGGTTATTCAATTCCAGTGTACTACAATGTAAGAATTGCTTAAAATAAATGAATTAAAATCTTACCAATTACAGTATAGGGATGATAGATGCCTTAAACATGAATACCAATTATAGAGTTTTGTTTTTACAACATAATCCCAGTTCGTTTAACCCAAAATGGTGACGTGGTGTTAGTCAGCAACAAAAACTATGCAAAATTTAACCAACACAGATTGCAAAAGCAACCAAAACTATGCAAAATTTAACCAACACAGATTGCAAAAAGAACTGAAATGCATAATACAGTGGTTCTGAAAGGGTGCGTGCTCTGTGGTATTGCAAAGAAATACGTCTCCAGGTACAATAGACGATTGAAGTAAAATAGAAGTAATCCTAGCGGAAGGATGTTATTTAGCGTGACTTTTGAAAGTGTTGGTGTTAAAATAACATCATGTAAATATAGAGTGGGTGCCGCAACTGTTAGTTTTAGCGGTACACTCTGCAAACTGTAATGGAAAAGTAAATACCTATATAAAAATAAACTCTGCCAAACATAAATCAGTAGTTCTCAAAAGATGCGCCCGAGCGCACTGTTGCGGCTTAGATTTTCAAGTGCGTTTTGTGGTATTCCAGAGACATATGTACACAGATATAAAAATAAATATAATTACTCTTTTTCTTGTTAGTTTTCCCTTTGAAAGGCAACTTTTATTATAACCTTTCTGATGACTTATTTTTTTTTTTTTTTTATTCACATAAAAAGTGCCGAAGAATGTTCCCGAAAAACTAGGAGCGTTAATTTTCATGGTCGGCTACTAGAAACGTTAGCGTCAGTGATTTTCAATGTTAAAAACGTACGGTCTGTAATTAGTACGCTGTGGAGTTGGACCATCTAACATTAATGAAGAACTAGTAATTATATATATTGATCGTGAATTGAGATTTAAATGTTTGGAATTCTCTTGAAAGCTTTTAAATTCCTATAAAAGAAGAATGCGTATAAATATCTAAATGACAATTTTACTACAATTTTCAATGAGTTAGGATTTTCTACCCTCACCAAAATGAAGTGTTAAAAGAGACGAAATCTTCGATGTATTGACGAGAAAATGATAGCATGTCTTTCAATGCTAGAGTATGCCTATACCCAAATACTGTCGAAATCACTGGAATACTTCAAGCTCATGTTTCTCAAACATAAGAATAAAGTTAAGGTGCGCTGCACTTTTTATTGTATTATTTTTTCTGTAATCTACGACTCAACTATTGAAATTTGCATATAGTGTGCCTATAATTATTGGTACGATTTTAAATGCGCATCTGTTGAAAAAGTTTGAGAATCATTGGATTAGCATGGTATGACTTGGTGCTATTATCGTGATAGGAAAACTAATCTCACTCCAGCTTATTTAGAATGACGCCAGATTTCTATCATGTCTATGGCACGGAAATAGCAGTTGTCACAAAACAAATGGTTTACACGCATTACCGAACAGTGCATTTTGTTCAATAATCGCTCTTTTCAAATACAATAACATTTATTAAGTTTAGAACAGCCATATCACTTAAAACTTTTGATAAAGTAAAGAGCAATTTTCTCTTCAAGTATCATTAAAACAATTATTAAAATTTAGCAAGATTTACAAAAATCCTAAATTTTTAAATTTGCGGAATTGTGATGAAAATTTTGCGTAGCGTTTATGAATTTTTATACCATTTCTGAAAGCATGCAAAATACAACATCAATTTAAAGTTTTGCAGACGAACTTTTTCAATATTTCTATAAACATCAGTTTTAACCTCAATGAATTTTAAATAATGTGTAGTCTTATATAAAAATTTAAAAATGAATTATCGATTGAGAAAAAATACTTGACTGGTTCTTTATTTTTAAATTTTTTTATTTAAAAATAAAATTTTTAAATCATAACAGTTTATATATGACTGAAATCATAAAATCTAAAATACACAGCATAAAAATCTATCTTCTGTTAGGATTTGAAACTCAGGAATTTTAAATTAAATACTAAATCATGATATAAGTCACAATAATTGATCAAAGAAATTTGAAATCATATTATTTTCTCATTATTTCCATTACCCAGTGAAATTACAATTCCATAAATAGTGCTTTGACAGGACAGGAAGATGAACACACCACAAGGAAGCTCCCCAAATAGTTTAATTGTATCAATTGGATTTTACGTATTAACACATCCAACCCAGTGTCATATGTACTATATGTATTTTTGAAAAACTATTTTTTTTTTTTTTTTTTTTCAATTATCACAATTATTTTAACTTAAAACAACAAATTAAAAAAAATGCATATATAATGCATATGATATATAATTTTAAAATTTTACATCATATACATAATATTTTTAATCTCCTGCATACTACCATATTAAAGCTTCTTTGATAATTGTGTAATCACTTAAACTGTAGGATTTATTTGACAAAACATTTAAAAAAAAAAATAAAAAATTTTTAAATATATTTGTTAGAACAGAAAATCCAATTACCCGTTCAATTTAATTTCTGATGCACTTTTTGCATTCCATTGGTAATTAAAATACATTTCAATTGAATTTAAGGCACATGGATCAATGGCAACGTAAGTTACGGTCACTATTCTCAGGAATCATTGGAACAGCGATGCGCGAGAGTTAAGCATCAAAAATCAGATTGCCCGGTAAAAGACATTCATAAAATACACAATTACCTCTCGGTAATTTTATATTCCTCATCTTGTACCACGATATATACATATAAAATAGAATTCGAAATTAAATAAAAACGCTAAATCAATAAAAGATGAATATAAAATTTTCATATTGAAGGTATTATATTATAAAGATTTTCATTTTTTGTGACAAAATTCAAATTATTTCTTCATAACAACTTATACACAGGCTATCCCTATTACTTTCTTATAATTACATAAAAAGATTTATTTACAAATAAAACAAATAATCAATTTCAAAAACCTCCCACAGAGAATAAAAATGACGAACAAGGTTGAACCGTTTGCAGAAATAATAAACAAAATACAAGAGAAACGAGATCAAAACATTTTACGACTAAATCAAAAAATTTTACCCCACATTAGGATTTCAAAAACTAAACTAGTTATGAATAGGATCGAACAAAAAACAAACACAAGTTCGGGCAGAATTCCAAAAAGTTGTTCCGAAAAGATAATTTATAACGAAAAGATAACATAAGACTGTTATGCTTCCAAAATTCTTTGTTAATATGTTTTATGAACATTTTAAAAATATCTGCTACGATGTGAATAACCTTTACATCTTCTCAGGGTGAGAGAGAGAGAGAGAGAAAAAAAAAGGGGGATACTAAAGAAGAAAGAATCTTTAAAATTTGATACTGAAATTTAATTATTGTTATTATTTTGCTCTACAATTTAGAAAAATACAAAGTTACTTATTTTACCGTTTGCAGATAATTTTAAACGAAGATAACTGTTAAGCATACCATAGAACAAAAGAACGTTATTAATTGAAATGAAATTATAAATAAAGATCGCTTTCCACAGAAAACAACCGATTTAGCCAGTTACTTAGAAAAATAAATAAATCTGAAGAAAAAAATTAAAAGAAATTAGTACGAAATAGTTTACTGATTATGTATCAGACGCACAGAAAAAATATTCTTTAAAAAATAACCTACAATGATGACATTAGTAAAATTCAGAAACTTCAACTTTGCGGTAAAAAATAACCCGTTTTACATATGTAATTAAAACTGAACAAGAGTAAAAACATTTGAGTTACTATTAGTATAAATCATTTTTATAAATCAACAACGTTCTCTATTTTGTCAAGATCCAAAACAACGCTTTGAAACTTCCAGTTATCAGCGATAATAGATTTAATGAGCTAATTCCAAGAAACATGTAAAAGTAAAAAATTTCGCCACACACACACAAAAAATAGCTGCCCAAGTCTGTCAAGCGTTTCATTTTAATTCTATTTGCAAGGACAAGAAAACTTTGTGGCAAGGGACATTCATAGCCTTAAAACATTTTCTTAAATTCAGTTTAGATAAAAGTTGCATATGCTAACAGCAATTCGGACCCATTAATTATTTGGAAAGAGTTGCTTGTGATAAACAGAGAATGTCTTCTAATCAGAATTTTACAACGAACCTGGATGTATCTTGATATGTAAACAAGATAAAAGATACGATTTGGAATACGAGCGACCTTATCTGGATTTGGTAAGTAGAATTTTTGTGATATTTTTTTCCAGATATAACTGACACAGTTTATGAAAGGGAAATTTTACTTTTAATTTTATTTTTTTGCAAGATCATCATTTTATCAGAAATGAAAACAAGCCCAAGAGAAATTTCGAAACGAATAGCTCTGATTTTTAGTGTTTTGAAAATAAGTGAAAGTTTTTTACAACAATGAAAAATTTTCAAACAGCAAAGTACTTTAAAATTTCAGCAGAAGGTTAAATCTTAATTCTTCTTTTTATACTTACAAAACTTTAATTTTATACTTGCATTTGAAAATGATTGCTAATTTGTGGCTTATAAAAATAATTGGTGCTTTATAATACTTAAAATTTCATTTTTTTCTAAATATTGTCGAAACATCATAATTTTGTTATTTTCAAATTAAAAAAATATTTTATAAACATTTAAGATTATTCTACCTTTATTTTATAATGTATAACTGAACTTGATTTTTAAAGAAACATTAAAAGTGTCAAAATTTGATTTTTAAAAAATAAATTAAAATGTTTTGTCATTAAGTTTATAAAGAATAAACATCCAATTTAATCCAATCCAAGAATAAACATTTAATTAATTGAAAATAAATATAAAACTTATAAAAAGGTTCCTTCACAAATATGCTGTATGTATTTGGTTTTAAAATCTTTTCTAAACTATGCATACACAATAATTTTATTAATTATGAATACAAAATTCGAAAACAAATTATAATGCTGTACAAAGAGAATTATTTCTCTTGAAGCTGTTTGTTTCAGCAAGTTTATGGTTATCTTAAAACAAATTCTAGTAAATTAATAATTACACAATTCATTTACAGAAAAAGAATGATTCATTTTAAGTATTACATAAAATACAAAGTAAAATTAAAGTTATATAAAAATATTTATGATTTGAATTCTTTACATTATAAAAATTAAAATATTAAATTAAGAGTCGAAATTCTACAAATTTTAGAAGACAAAATTATTGATTTATATTTATATTCATATTGATTTCTAAATTAATGATAATATAATTCAGTTTTGTATTTTAATTCAATAACAAAAAAAAAAAATGAAATGTTATACTAAGATAAAAATGGAGACAAAAACTATATTAATTTAATATAACCAAAAACATTTTATTAGGGCAAATTTTTTTCTTTCTTGTTTTGAGCAGCTTTAAAATAAATTTAAAATTTATGCGAGGCAATGATTATTACATGGTTTATAGAATTAAAAGAAATTCTATTTGTAGTCAAGATCAAGCTGAGAATCCTTATATTTTGAATATAATACATGTGTAATTTTTATTAATGGAGCTATTTAAATGAAAATGTATAATAAAATTCTTTAAAAATTGATCAGGAATATAAAAATTGTCGAATTAGAAGAACATAGTGAAAAAAAAAAAATATATATATTGCGAAACAATTTATATAAAACATAATATTTACTTCGAAATATATTTACATAAATTGAATGTTTTAAAATTTAATGAAAGCGTGTACAAACAACTATATAAATGATTACCAACTTTGGTGTAATTTTCTTTAAGATTAAAGAAAAGAAGCTAAACATTTCCTCTTTAATAATCCACTATATGTAACAGATATAAATTTATAAAAATCATTTTTAATAGAAAGCTTTTCTTTCGCAATTGACTATTTTACTTTTTAACAAAATATTATATATTTTTGCTTTTTTAATTTAATACCGAATACCAAACTATATATCTCAAATACTAAAAATTTGCAATACAAAAATATAAGACAAAACAAAAAAGTACTTTTGCAATTGAAATAAATACATTTGTATGCATATAATTTTTTTTCTAAGCTAATCAAGGAAACAAGTGCACGTTATTTTTACTGAATTACCAGTTGAATAATTTATAATTATTACTATTCTTATTAAAAATAAATGTTTATCTCTCTCATTTTAAGTATAGAAATTAATTCAAATGTAAGAGAAGAATTTAAATGAATTTAATTTTGAAAGAATTTAATTCAAATGTATTTTATAAATATTATTAATCATAATTTTGATTGGATATCTCCAATATTATTAAGCATTTATTTTTTTGTACTTAACAGTTGAATTAAAATACATATATATAAATATTAAAATTTAAGGTTGATGAAAGAAAGCATTAGTATATTTAAAAAAAAAATATTCATTTATTCTTGATAATTTATTAAACTAATGATAAAACATTTAGAAATCTGAATTTAGTTTATGAAATATATAAATTAATCAAAAATTATAAACATTTAAATGATTTTTACTTAAATTTCTTATAATCAATATTCACACATGCACAAATTACCTGGATTAAATCTCCAAATTTAAACGAATCCACTCCTCGTGGCACATCAGTCGTTCAAAATCGACAGAAATTTTCGTATAATATTAAAAAAAAATCTGTACAATTTCAGAGAAATTCCAGAAATCCACGGATGTGGTAGAAGTAATCAAAACCAGATTTGACAGTACAAATTAAAAACAAGTTTCGAATTCAAACACGCTTGTTTATCATTAATATTATACTACCGCCTGAGATCAAATTAATTAAAATTTGCCGTTCATTAAATTAACTGCGATTTGTGAAACTTCCAATCTTATTTCATTTACCGATAAACGCGGACACTGTACAGAAACGACAGATAAAAACAGACTAAGTTTACATATTTAGAAACGCCTCCTTGGTCACGTGATTTACGTCAGATTGTGATGATTGCAGTTAAAGAAGACAACAGTAACAGTTAATAACTTGCCGTGAAAAAATAAATCTCGATTAAAAGCTATGGTGAATAGCGCAACGAAATATAATTCGGTTTTACGACGCAGCTTCGCTGCTCACTGACACAACTTCATTAAATGTGCTTGCCAGCGCAGGCCTGGGATTGGATCCAATTTTAGTAGTTCAATATTTGTTACACAGATGGCGCTTCGCTGAGTGCATCAGCGGAATTTCCTTTGATAAAGCTAATGAGTTGATAATTTAGTTACAAAAATTACATAAAATATTTTTGAATAATTTTTTTGTTTCTCCTTTTCGGTTTTCATTTTATATCTTCGTCGAAGAATACTGCCGTCTACTTGATATGTTATATTTCTTAATATATGAAAAACTTTAAATAATACTAATAAAAAAAAAAATTAAAAAAAAAAAAATTTGAAAATCGTTTTTTTTTTTTAAATTGAAATTTTTTAAAGCCTTTGTCAAGATTCTTGCGAAATCGTTTTCAAATAACCAAATGATGATGGATGTATTTCTTCTAAATAACATCAGATCTCCAGATATATATTTTGTAGGATTTCGGCTTTGCTAAAAAGAATGGTTATATATCTTATCTCAGAGGAATTTTTTTTCCCAGGTTTGGATTTTCTTTAGATCGATACTTATTCTAAAAATAATAATCATAATCATAAAAAATCTTAGATACGATATTTTTTTATTCGTTCTTAAAATTTATTTTTCTTCCTACGATTCTTATTTTATTCGTTCTGAAATGTTTCCTTTTTTGGAAAAAGAATATTATTAATATTTTTTAAAAATATTTTCTTTTTATTAATGTCATTCAAAACACTTTATTTCAGTTAAAACACATATTTTAAAATTTAATTTTTATATTCAAATTAATAAAAATATAACTAAATCGCAAATTCTGTATCGAACGATAAATAATTAAAAAATCTTCATAACTAATATTTTGAAAACAAGTCTTAGATGAGAAATTCCTTCCTTAATAAAATAATATTTCGAAATTTTCTTAATTATATTTCCATAAAAATTATTAATTATTTGATTTCATTAATTATTATTTTTTATTAAAACAAAAAATCTCTAGTAAAAAAGGATGGCAGTGTGAGGTGACTTTCTTAGGTGTGTTCATTCCAATTTCTGTTCGGTTTTCGCCAATGACTATAATTTTACCATTTTACTCATAACGTTAAATATATATATAATACTTTTTACCGTCGAATTCAATATTTCATTTTAATTTCAGCATTCCTTCTGTTATATATTAAAATAAGCAACCTGACAAAAAGATAAATATAATTCAAATCAAGTTCGTTTAAGCATCTTTTGTGCGTTTAAAAATATTTTTTTGCCTAGCTGCTTCAAATGGAATGCATTCTAGTCCAACTCCGGTTCCCTCATTAAAATTGTTTTATTCAATAAAATTTGAAAGCTTTTCAGGTTTGTATAGATATTTAAATGAATCATGGCATTCGTTATTTTTCTGAATAACATAATTTATTTTTAAAAGATAAGGTAAAATCTTTAGTTTATTTAATAGTTAAAAGGAGCGCTTTTGTAGTTGTTTCTGATATATGAAGTATTAAAAAGTTAAACTGATTACCGCAACTTCAATTTGTTTTGAAGTAAATCTATTTTGTTTTGATGAAATTTAATGGTATTATAGAATGCATTTTTGCTTTTGATTTACAATTATTCTCAAAAATGCTGCAGGTCAAATGGTTGTTTATAAGGAAAACTAAAAATGTTTCAGTTATTATTCGAAAAAATACCTTTTTATTTTTTAATAGAAACGAAATTTTTTTTTTTTTTGATTCAATAAAAAAAATGTCTTTATTCCAGAATGCTATTATCTGCAATAATTTAATAGAAAGACTAATTTGAAACAATCTTTTATTTTATAATAATTTCTTATTAATAAGAAATAAATAAAATTCTTATAGCATTTATTTTTATCATTTAAAAAAATAATAAATTCAGTGATTTAGTGATAAAAATAAAATTAATTTAGGATTTCACTTAGTGAGGGTTTGCATTAGAACAAAATTTTTTTAAATTTTTCTTAAATTCTTATTAAAAAGGTTTGCATAAATGGAAAAATTAACCTTTTCAAGGATCCTGATATTTCTGTAGATGCTTAGTGTTTTTAAATTAAAGTAATTATGAAAAAGAAAATTAAAATCTATTGGAAAATACAGTTCTCTAATATACGAATGAATGAATGTATGCATCATCTTTAAAATTATATTTGCTTTTAGGCAGCCAATTTAAAATTATTCTTATTCAGAATAACTGGGTAATCTAATTCCCTAAGTATTCGTATTTCGCTTTGTTTAGTTTAATATTTTTAAACTAATTATTTGTTTTCTTGTATGCATAGATTCGATTTTTAAAGGATTTCATTTCAAGCATTCTTTTTGGAAAGATTAAGTGGTAGGGAGAAAAAAACAATGTTATATAATAATTTTATTTTTAATCTGAGACAGAAATCAAAATGCTTCCTGTTTTGGAAAAATCAAATTGTTTTTTTTTTTGTGTGTGCAGGCGTAGTTTTTATTAAATTAATAACTGTAAAATATAGAATTTAGTTAATAAGGTTCTATATTAGATATATGACGAATCATTCGAAAGTTCGATAGTTAAAAATTACAAATCATTATCGTCTTACTCATTATTGTTCATTACTCAGTAATTTTTTTTTTATTTGTATCATTCACATTTTTAGTCGAAATGCGTTTTTTGAAAAGTCAAAGTAAGAATGACTTGTATATTTTGTAGATATTTATATTTGCGTTATATTTTAAATCCATAAAGCCAAAAGATGGTACAACTACATAATAATATGTACCGTTGACAAAATAATTTTACCTATTTTAAATGTAAAGCATTCATTTTCTCTGTAAAAATGCATTTTATTATTTAAAATAAAGCTTTAAAAAGCTTTAAATGTAAAAATTTCAATTGCGCAATGTTGTATCCTAATTTGATTTAGTTATTCGAAGAGGATATCATACAAAAATAAAGACACATAAAATTAAGCTTTTTTTTATGGAAATGTATAATTAGTATTTAATTAAAATTAGTAACATTCAACAAAAATGTAGAATTATTAACATTCAACAAAAAATAACGATGAAATTGAAAAATAGCACTCAGTAATCTAATTGTTTAATAAAATATTTTTTTAACAAAAAAATCAAAGATTGCTTAAGATAAAAATATCGTTTTGCCAGTAGATTTCATTCATTTATGAATATCTAAAAAAAAGAATTAAAAAATCTATATATAAAATTACTCCTAGTCATTTTAGAGGTGAATGGTTCACGGTTATGATGTGAAGAAAGTAATTACATTCATTTAGTTGCTTTTAATAAACACTTTATATATACATTGAATAATGTTCCAAAATCTTTTATTAAATTAGTGATAGATTTTAATGCATTGGTATTTTGAAATAAGAAAAAGTAACAAAAAAAAAAAAATTACAATTGCACGACCTGAAAATAAAAAAATATTCATAAAAATTACTCAGTATGCTTAAAAGTTATACTGTATTAGAAAATGATATACAAAAATAAATCAACTGTGTCATTCTTAAATAAACAAAAATAGATTTTAAAAGCACAAGTTTCTACAAGTCGAAATTGCATAGTGAAATTTTTAGATAGCCCCATATTAGATACGACATTTTTGACTTAAGAATTATTATGATAGTAAGCCATTGGCCGAATAGAAACGGCTTCGAGTCACCTATGTACTATGTATGAGATGATTGAATGTGAGTCGTTCTATTAATAGACTTTGGAATTCATTTTCTAAGAACAAAATCTGCTTTATGAAAGCGCACCCAAGGGAAGAATTATAGCTACAAGTGCCAAAAGATGATGCAGCTAACTGCAAGGAGGTACAGAATTCCTACATCACATTTCCTCAGATTTTTCTTGCAGTAGTCACTGGATGCCTGTTGTCCAGGTCAATTGGTTTTTGAAAATTACACAATGGTGAATTGTATGGAATATGTCCAGCTTGGTATACATTAGTCCCATAGTGTCACCGAAATGAAAGGTTTGTCAATTTGAATGCAAATCAGTGCAGGTCTTTACTCTTTAGTGATGTGTCTAGATTATGTTTGTAAAAGTCTAAGGTCTACCGCCTCTAGTTAGTTTTGGAAACCCTTTATTATCTCAATCATATCCTTGAAAGAGATAGATTTGGTAAGTCCAGTGTACATGTCATGGCATGTATCTCTTTAAAGAGCCTTACGTATGTCGCCCAAAATGTCAATTCAAATGTTCAGTTATATAAAGAGGACATTCTTGATCCAGTACCCGTCTTTATGTAGTTGCTTGGTGACTGCTTCCAGCTAGGTTGCCTTTATTTAGTTAGTGACTCCTTCAACTCACAAGACGACAATGCTCGACCTTGAAAAATTCGATTGGTGGAAAATTACCTTCGCGAAGATGAGTTTGCCAGCACGTACTCCTATTTGACGCAACCCCTACTCCCCTACGTTGAAGATGCTCTGTGGAGACCATCGCTGCATATAGCTCACACACTGTAAGCCTTCAGGACTTGCGAGCTGCCTTGATTCAGAAATTGGCTTTGCTGCCAAATGAATTAATAGACACAATGGATTTAATATTGTAATTTTACGTCCACTGAGACTAGTTAACTCACTGTATTTGAGGAGTCGTTTGGCTTTAAAGTTAGCGGCTTATTAGTAAACAAAAGGATTGGCGCAGAGGTAAAGTGACGGACTCCCGGCCGTAAGGTTGAGGGTTCGAATCTGGCACTCGGCACAATTCACTATTCTTATATCTATGCTACGTTGTGCATCATAATCCTATCTTTAACGGCTAGTGATAGTTAGGTTTTTTATTGTAGCTTTTTTACCCCTTTTTTTTTTTTGTTAGGAAAATAAAAGGATGGAATAAAACCAAAAAAAAAAAAATAAATAAATAAATAAATAAATAAAAATTATAAAACTGAAAATATTATAAAAATACGGTCCAGTTTATGGCCTTTTTTTTTGTGGGAACTAATCTTATTTACTTTACAGCATCAATCTTCAACTGCTCTCACCGTTCAGCATAATCCCTGTTTACTTGGTTCAACGAGTTCTTAAAACTCTGTTTACTTTCTCAATATTTCGGCATCGACAACTGGTCCCTAATTGTACTGAATTTAAATTTAATTTTAATTTCTTTTATTTTGTATCTTACTTTTATTATTAGTAGTATTTTTATCTTTTTTTTTTTTTTTTGAGTACCATTTAACTTGAATTTTTAGAAACTTTATGTTGTATTTCTACTAACCTAATTAAGCAGCCAATTAAAATTTAAAGCATATTTATTAATTAAGATGAGGAGGTTTAAGGGGTATTTCCCCAGTTGGTACTCCGTAATCGGTACGCCAGTTGCCAGTTGCCACCTTGAGCATGGGATATCTATGTTATGCCCATGGCCGAATTTAGATGAAAAGAGGCCCTAGCTATTCCACTTATGAGGCCCTTTCACCTCCCATTTTTAAATTTGTAAATTACACGAGAGATAATAAAATGCATCATTACTGTGATATATATCAATATGTTAAATGAAACATGTTGTGATTGGTACCAATCTTTATAAAAAATGTGTCACTGATAATAATTTAAAAAAAAAAAAAAAAAGTCGAGAACACTTATTTGGACATTTATTCTCAGCACCATATATAGTACTTGAAGAAATAACTAATCAAACATAATACACAACATTTACAAAGAAACAAAATTCAAATAAAAAAATCTTTGATTAAATACGAAAATAAAATATGCAATAAAAATTATCGTATTTTCTATCAAATTAAATTAAATATATTCAGTACATTGAAGATTAAAGCAAATTCAATTCAGATAAATTTTTCAGAATAATATCAATACATTTTTATGCTTGTTTATTAGTCATATGTGTAGAATTTCTCTTTATTTTCTATTCAGTATTTTAGTGTTTACTGTTTTTAGAATAGTGTAATTCTAATTTTGCTAATAATTTTAATGAAGGCCCATCTTGAGGACCCTTCACGCCTCTTGAATGATCTTGAGGCTCTAGGCTGAAGCCTAGTTAGCCTATAGGAAAATCCGGCCCTGGTTATGCCTGTACAGCAGTTAGTGGTGATCTCACTCTATAATATAACTGATTACATTGAATTCCGATACTATACTTTTTGGTATGTTTCAATTTTGTGTATTTTCAAGACAGAAAAAAATTCTATTACTTTTTTTTGTGTCTAATTTGGAAGGGGAGGAATGGGGGGGGTCATTGTTTGATTTTTGACATTTTCATTAAACAATGAATGGAAATTTTGCAATCACAACCCTTTTTATTTCTTCAATATTTGGAAAAAACAATCACACAACACAAAATTTAAGTCATGAGTAGTTTTCCAATTTTCTTGTATGTTTAACATATGTTGCTCTCATATCAAACTGTAAAATATATTCTCAATATGAGCGATTTTTAAAAAGTAAAAAGCTTCATAAAAAAAAAAAAAAAAAAAAAGAAAATATGTTTTACGTTAAGAAAGAAGAGTAAATCATACGTTTTTATTTCATAATATCTGTACTTTTCCTTGACCCACTTTTGTTTTGAATTTAGAAAATATTACGATTGATTGAATCATAAATATAGAAGTTTAAAAGAAAATTGCTAAAAAAACATTGGCCATTAATTTAATTAATATGAAGTTACTTTTTAACCTGCAGAATTATGACATATATTAATTCGAGTTTGAAATTTTTTTTTTTTTTTTTTTTTATCGTAACGACTACTGATCATAATTTCCTCATAATTTAACCTCATAACTGTCATTTACAATTTTTAACTATTACAACAAATGAGTCTCAAAGGTAAAGTTACTTTTATTGGATAGTAATAATTAAATTATTATTCCTTTCTCTCATATTTCAGCCAAAATTTTTAATTAAGGTTTTAGGTTTTTTTACTGAGGTTTTAATTAGGCTTTATATTAAGGTTTTATAAACCAGAGAAAGAAAGTCGATATTCTTTTATTCAGAACCTTATCGTTTTATTTTCGTTCATTTTCTTATTAAAAAAACTGGCAAAGAAAACGCCAGTTTATCAACCTCGACAAATGGCATTAAAATCTCATTACAGAATCAACAAGTAGCAGATTTATTTTGGACTATGACGTATAAAACCAACGTCATTGCAACAACAGCAGCGAAATTGTCACTTAACTACACCTGTCGCCATAGAATACAAAATGGTGATAGTTCTTGAAGAAGTATGAATCTTTCTATTGATTTTCCAAGGACATTTTGACAAATGTGTTTTGCCACTAAAAAGGACATCATATAGTGGATATATATCGAATGTATTATGCATCTTTATTCCGCTACCAATACTATTATAATTAGCTAAGGTGTTGATTATTCTATTTTTAGCTGCAACATGTACATCTGCTATTCGAATATTCATGTGTTTACTTAAAGCAGGTGGAATACACCTTGTGCATCAATTCTGATATTTTTAACTCATCTACTTTTTCTTACTTTTGTGTGTGTGTGTTTTATCTAATGTTCTTCATCGATTTTCTGAAAAGAAAAATGGAACGAGTTATTCTAGTAAATACTAGTATATTTTTCATTTCGATTGGGTTGTGTGTTTGAGGTAGTTTGATGAAACTTTCTGCAGTATTTACCAAAACTTGAAATACAAAAACAATTCTGCCAAATGTATAAATTGATAAACAGTGAATAATAATAATATATAAAAAAAAAATGGAATTCAAATAATAAAGAATATGAATTTTAGTATGCAGACAAGGCGGGCTGAATATTAGCATTTTTAAAAAAATTTAAATTAAATTTTGGCGTTAGTTTTCAGAAAGAAATTTATTAATCCTTCAATAAAAGCAATAAAATGTTCAATGGCAAAGTGTTTCCTTCACTGGTGAGTGAATTTTCTCAATAATTGCAATGTAGAAATTAGAAACATTTTCACGCTTTAGTAAAGTAGTTACAAAATTATAAACAGTATTAGTTTTTATTATTCAATAATAATGTTGTTGTTTCTTATCCCACTTGATAAACAGCAGCATCTAGTCTAATTCCAAGAATCTCTGGAACTTTATGAAACTCTTTGAAGAATGTCATTATTAAGAGTATTAAATAATGTAGAAATTAGAAAATTTTCACACTGTAGTAAAACGCTTACAAAAATTTGCTTTTATATATATTAGCAAATGCTTAAGTATACTACTTTTCTATTTGTATAAATGAGATTTATTATTCAATAATCATGTTTTTGTTTCTTGGTAGACAGCAATATCTAGACCAGGTCAAAAACCTCTTTGAAGAATGCCATTATTAAGAGTATTAAATAATGTAGAAATTAGAAAATTTTTCACACTGTAGTAAAACGCTTACAAAAATTTGCTTTTATATATATTAGCAAATGCTTAAGTATACTACTTTTCTATATGTATAAATGAGATTTATTATTCATTAATCATGTTTTGTTTCTTGGTAGACAGCAATATCTAGACCAGGTCCAAAAACCTCTTTGAAGAATGCCATTATTAAGAGTATTAAATAATGTAGAAATTAGAAAATTTTTCACACTGTAGTAAAACGCTTACAAAAATTTGCTATTATATATATTAGCAAATGCTTAAGTATACTACTTTTCTATATGTATAAATGAGATTTATTATTCAATAATCATGTTTTTGTTTCTTGGTAGACAGCAATATCTAGACCAGGTCCAAGAACCTCTTTGAAGAATGTCATTATTAAGAGTATTAAATAAAATTGCCTAAGTCAGTTATTATAAAGAACAGTCAAGAAATTAGTAGGAAAAATATAACACTTAATATATGTATACTAAAAAGGGAGCAATTGTAGAAGAGCCAGTTTTATAAGCAAATAAACTGAGAATGCACAATTTCGTCAATTTATTGTAGAATGATTATAATTGAATTACCAAATAATTTATAAATTCTGTCATACAATAACCTGTGGCTTTTTTTTCACAGTTAATAGCTATCCTTATTTTGTTTACAAGATGAGAATAAGCAATGCCACAAAACGTAGCAGATAAAATTATTTGTACTGTTATTGTTTATTATCCCAATTTGTAGACAGAAATATGTAGACAAAATCCAAGAACCTGTGGTCTCATGGAAGGAATGTGGTGGTGGAGCACCCGTAGGGAAGTCTGACTTGGCTCCGTGATGATCTTTTACGGAGTAGGCAAGTCATGTAATACTGGACCTACCGTTTAAAGCGGATTTCGAACCAACACTCGGCGAAACCTCTGGCAACGAGCGCAGTCACTCGGCTTCAGACTTTTCAATAATCATTAAGTATTCGATTAATTTAACCTGTAGAAAAGAAATTTATGATAAGATGTGGGACTGAATAAATTCAATGACAATATCATTTTTTAAAAGTCAATGAAATAAACCGCAATAAAGCGTTTCTGCCTTTTGACTTGCTGAAATGAGTGTTTTATTTTATTTATTTATTTTTTTTCAAGATTACAGATATAATTTTCTTATGTGTCTGTATTAAATATACGGCTCTTTTTAAAAATAAAATCAGTCGTCTGTAGTTTGTCTGATATTAAAATTATAATTTGTCGACAAGAAACACTAGAAAAATATCTAAAGTGAAATTCCAGTTCAAAATTCTTGCAAGCAAAATTTGATGGAATAGAAAACATTTATTGAATACCAGTGTAAAAAAAATAGTTGGTTGGCTGATCATTAATCATATTTTTGACAGTTTAAAATCACATATTGAATACATATTAGACAGATGTAAATATATATTCAATAGCATATTATACTTCTTTTTCAATTAAATGATTGAAATAGGTTTTACAAACTGTATCCATCAATCTGTAAGAATTAAAAATGCATGCTTCAAGAGCACTGAATCTACAAGAAATCTGACCATCGCAAAAATGTAATAATAAGGGCAGCCAAACATCATTCAATGACGACAAACAGCCACCCATCATCAATCATTGCAGATGATCATTATCAAGCGATTCAGTTATAATAAAGCGCACGCGATGGCTAATAAATTCAACATGTGCATTTAACATCTTATCACGTTTTTTCCTTACAATAGCTACTATAAAGAAATGTAAGGATTCATTCAATCCAGATCGGTATCATTCCACAACGCCGATAATTTTAAAACATAATTATACTTTTTAGATACTATATGTAAAAGACCCTTTAGAAAACGAAAGAGGAAATTGTAATGCATACTAAATGACATACCGGTGCAAATCATAAAGGTGAGGAAGCATTTCACCTTTAATCTAATAGTATTCTATTGGGTGCATTTTTTTTGTCACGCGAATCTTAACGACTTCCAAGAAGTTCCTAACAGTACAGAATTTTTCTTGTATATTTATGCATGTTAGATGTCATGCATTCGTGTGCAAAGTCAAATTAATAATACATTGGAACCCCAGGGAATGGATTTGAAAAAGGGTCTTTACATATTTCCAAGTAATATTTATCTATAAATATTTTTGGAATGGATTATTATAGTAATAGCTCTGCTGATGTTCAAAGTGCCCAATGGTGAAGATGATAATGTATATGCATCAAAAATTTCAGATGCATGTATTCCAAATTTTTAAAATTTCCAATGTCAAATTTACAGGACAACAGATATCATTAAAAAATAAATAAATACAAAGAACAAGATAGAAACAAATGACATCAGTTAATCCACCCACTTAAGTCTGCCAATACCCTGAGGCAGTTTGTTTTGGGGTCTGAATGGCCGAGTGTTTATGCTCTGGCACTAGGTGCCGCAGTTTTTGGGATCGAGTCCCGGCGGTGCCATGTATGTTTATAGGCGGTCTGAATCCACATTAAGCCGTAGGTCCCGGTCTCATATGACTGTAAAGCGTCTCAAAGCCCCATCAGACCCTTACCCACATCATTCCCATACTGTAAAAGGGGTAACTCAGCTCTAGGCACAGTGTATTCTAACTACAGTAGTATTCCTAACATTTTTATTATCATTATTTTCAATGGAAAGTTTTCAGGACAACAGATATCATAAAAAAGAAAAAATACAAATAATAAGATAGCAACAAATGACATCAGTTAATCCATCCACTTAACTCTGACAATCCAATAACGCTTCCATAAAGAAACAGTAAGCAAGGGGAGACGTATCCATTTCTTCATGGTTAAGACACAGGAGGCAGAGAGGGCCAGGAGTGAGTTTAATTCTGTGAAGGTGCTTGCGGAGGCAATCGTGACCCCAGAAAGCTGTAGAAATGCCACCGATTTTTCTCTAGGCCATTCCGGGATATCATGAATAGGATCGTACCAGGGCTTGCGACTGTTTCTAGCGGCAACATCCTCAAGGACCTCACCTGAGGGTCTTTTTAATTATCCTCTCTTGTTTTGGGACAATCCACCTGAGTTCCACTGCAGAACTAAGAAACTTACACTGAGTGGCAGTGTGTATCTTCCTGAAGGCCTTATTTGTGGATCATTTTCGGTATCAGCCGTAGTCTGGAGTGCACCACGAAGAGGTTGATCACGTTGCACGCCATATTCTTAATATAATCTCTTTTATTATTCTGACTATCTATCATTTTGTTCTAAGATCCAAAGCTGACTTGTTCATAGAATTTTTTTTTTCAAACACACACTAACTTAATTAAACAGCTTTTAAGAATTCTTATTTCTCACAATATTCTTTAAAAAATAATAGTATGGTCGTTGTTGGGCTGAATGCTTAATTGTTATTCTCGTTTTCCCTACACGCAACACGAACAGTATGCATTTTTTTTTCTTCTTGAACCAAAAACTATCTTCTTATGAGTACATTAAAGTGCCCTATGGATTATCCATATTTATATGGAATTAGATCCATCATTATGAATAAATATTACGAATTCTCAAATTTACAGTGCTGTTTAATTAATAGATTAAATCAAGGAAAGTATACGTAAAGAATTATGTTCCAAATGACACTTTACTACAATATTTCAAAACATATTAAATCAAATGACAAAATTTGTTAAAATTCTGTGTGAAACTAATTTCTGAATGATTTTATTGTGTTGAAGTTGAAAATATGGAAGAATGGCATAATTTTGTTTAAGAGTTATCTTTCTTTTTATTTATTTGTTTGTACAAGTGGTATTGTTCTGAAAATAAATTTATTTCGTAAATTAATAAAATAGATTACTTCTTATATAAAATATTTATGAAAAATTATAATTTAGGTTCTTTTCAAATTAAAAACCTGTCGATTACTAAAAATGTTTGATTTTAGCTTAGTTTTTCCCTTATTGGGCAGTGCGATGGCTGGTATAGGTAGATTTGGTTTGGTTTATCGGTCTACGGTCATTTTGTGCACGCTTTAGACTAATTAGGCCCAGACCTACAGTTTAACGTGGATTCGAACCACCAACAAACATCCATGCCACCGCCAGGATTCGAACCTGGAAATATGTGGTACCAAAGACCAGGGCGCTAGCTAATTGGCCATCAGGCCGCCGTATAGTTGGTAGAAATAATTTTTAAGAAATTTATTTCTGATCAATTTTCCCTTTAGGGAAAAAAACCTTATAATAGTGACTTACAGGTTTTTCCTTTGAATTTAAGACTACTATTACACATTACAGACGCAAGGCACGATTCGTAAGATTGGTGATATTTTGAGATTGAAAAAGTTGAAAGTGACATAACTGTAAACATTATTTGCTTTGGTTTTCTCATGAAGAATTCATTCAATGACAAATGGGACTGCAATATAGAGATAGATTCACGTACCATTTTCTTGAAATGAAGAACTGGATTCCACTTTCAAAATCGTACGTGGTGGAAGAAACTTCCTGCAAAGCAATGTAAACATTTCTTAATGCTATATATACTATTCCTTATGCGTTGTTTTATTGTATTTTATAAATGAATTAATGTTAGATGTAGGAGAAAAGAAATAAATTTCCTGTAAGATATTGCATTCATTGGATAATCAAATTACATATATTAAATAAAAGATAAATATTTATCTGAATATACAGAGTGATTATAATTAAAGTCCCACTTTCAACATGCTGTAAAAAAAGAACCACTCTTCACAATGAGTTCAAATTTGAACTAAAGATACTTGAAGACGGGGAAACTGTACGGCATCACAAAATAAGTTCCACCGATTTTCCCCATCCGATTTGGTATAATCTTGTTGTGGTGGATGGGCTTTCCACTAACAGTGTCACAACTGTTTAATGATTTGCAAGTAATTTTTTTCATCAAAAAACCGAAATAATGAAGCACATTGAACACTACAGTTGGTTTAATGTGCAACTCATGCCAAATACATTGTAATTTCGATTGCAAATAACATTGGCAGCCGAATTCACTTTCTTTATGCCGCTTACAGCGCTATCTATTAATGCACTTTGAACTTTTTTAATGCCGTACCGTTTCCCCTTCTTCAAGTATCTTCAGTTCAAATTTAAACTCATTGTGACGAGTGGTTCTTTTTTTACAGCATTTTGAAAGTGGGATTTTAATTATAATCACATTCTGTATATACAATAAAATCATTAGATCCATACTGAACGGCAGCAAACAAAAAGTGAAATCTGAATCCTTTAAACTGAATAATTAATCAGTTATAGCAGCTGTTGATGGCCATTGAAATTATAAGGTTACAATTTTTTAAAAAAATAAATTTTACAATTTGAATCCAATATTAAGCATTTAAAACTAAAACTATGGTATAACTTGTTATTTAAGATGAAATTAATATTTAAAAAAATTAATTTATAGTTTAATAAATCGGTTATTTACATGTACAATTGTGGGGCAAATCACAAAATAGAGGCCTTTGGGATTTGGCGCCTTTTTTGTAGCTCCAACTGAGGGATAAGTCTCCAAATATGGTAACCCAGTTTCTAGTACTTTTAAAATTCATAAAAACTAATTTAGTTACTAGTTATTATTACTATTACTATTACTATTAATTAATACTGCTATAACTATTATTTTACTGTTACTATTATTTAGTTTTAAATAGTTACTTGGTGGACATTTTCGGAAAGAAGTTTGGACGCCAAATTACAACGGCCCCTATTCTGCGATTTTATCAAATTCTGCAATTCAAACAATTAAATTTGAATTTAATTTTTATAAATTGAAGCACATCGCTTTGACTGAAAATAATCAATTAAAGCAAAATTAATCATTGCATTATGCAATATTTTGATTTTAATGAAAATATAATTGAACGTTATTTTCATTTCCTTTTGTTCAGTTTTCTTTTCCTTTGTTCTAAAACTTGTACCATTTTTCTTGGCTGATATGCAACTTTTAAAACCCTTATCGTATATTAAATCTCATAACCCAAACTTTTTAAATCACCGAACAATAATTATCATCACAAATTATCTTGAAGTAAAAAAAAAAAAAAAAAAAAAAAAGAGATTGCAAACTTTCATATCTAGAAAACGAGCGACACATCAAATTTTGATAATGTAAATTTTCTTTCCATAATCATCCAACGAAAATCAGTTGGGCCGACTAAAAGTATTTTTAAATCATTAAAAAGAACCAGTGCAGATCCGGCAGAAACACATTTTTAAAAATTTAACGTCAAAACCCGGAAAACCGATTAAATATGCACATTTTGCAGAAAATTTTTTTCATAACTGAGTCATTTCTAAGATAATATCAAGATATAAATGTGAGGCATTTTCGAAATCAATAAAGAGGCCTTAATGGAACTTTAACGACCGCGTTATTGCTGCAGTCGGCCTTTTTCGCTCTTTGTGGTAAACCCCTATCAGTACAAATCCCAACTGCAGAGTTTGTTCAGCTGTGCTCCAATATGTCGGCGTACTACGGAAACAAGTGTGAAGATACCGAAACAGATGTTCAAGCCTTTCCTATGCAGGTACAATATCTGCGAGAAATTATCATTAGCTCTTAAGCTTTCATATAATTCAGCAGGGGATCCTGTTTATTGGTCAGAAGATAAAATTGGTATGGCAGTTAAAATTTTCTATAAAATTGTTTTTCTCTAAAAGAAAAAAAGAAAAAAAAAAAAACAAACTTAGCTTTCCTATTCAGTTTAGCTTGCCAAAATAAATTCACATTTTTGATTTTGTTCAAAATTAGCCAATCCACTTTCCATGGATGGTGATTTCGACTTAATTATTTTCTGATCAATAAGAAAAACTAATTTTTATTTTAGTATAGAGATTTGCACTTACATAAACATTTAACAATCATAAACATAAGCAATCAAAATATCATAAATTCATTTGACAAAATTAAAATTGTATTTTCTCTTTAATGGCAGACGATTATGTGAACAGAAAGCGTATTTTAACCTGCATTCGATGGTTCGGCGTTTTCTATAATCAGGAACCGATCGAGACATCTGCTATCGAATTTTGTGTTTGGACTCGGGCATTGATTGTGTAAACTTGATTGTGTTAACATTGACCTCCAGGTAGTGAGACAGCGCTGCTTGCATTTTCTTCCAGTGTTTATCGATAACTGCCATTTTTTTTTACTTTTTACAGCAAAGAATTCATGAATTTGTGTATAATTCGTAATGAATATTTTGAAGAATAGATACGAATCGCGGAAGAAAAGATATCAGATACTTTTTTAATAGAAAAAGGTTCGTTTTTTTTTTTTTCTTGCCATAGAGTAGCTTGCCAAAACTTGTTAACTATCATTATACTATATTAATTGTACATTTATGCTCTGTTTTTATCAATGAAATTTTTTTTTTAAATTAAATTAGTGTTGAATGCATGAATTTAATTTTGTAGTTGTTAGAATTAAGAATGGGACCTAATGGCCGAGTGATTAGCCCTCTGGTCTCTGTGCTATAGGTTTCGGGTTCAATTCTCAGCGGTGCCACGGATATTTTTAGTGATTCGGAATCCCCCTTTAAATCCCCCCCGGACCAGTATAACTGTTCGTCGTAGGGCTGACAACCCTACCCCATAAAAGAAAACTTCTCTTGTCACGAAATCTGACAATAGACAGATGGCCATGGCCCACCATGAGTCAGTTGCACTAATAAAAGGAGAACGACAAACACATTGTAGGATATTTATATCGCCTACACAAGTTCAGAATGTGCGTAAACACCATTAAATATGTACATGTTTCGATCGTTTAAATTTTTATATTTGGTTTCTCCTTTAAAAGTTATATTGACGCTCGGTAATCAGACAAAATCGCTAATTCGGCACGACTATGGTGCCGAACGTGTAAAAAATTTAAGAACATCTGCTATAATCGGTTGTAGGGGACATGATTGTTCTTCAGTGGCGCAACAGCCCCATGGTGGACCAAGGTCGTCTGCCTATTGATGGATTTCGAGACAGGAAGTGGTTTCATTTTGCGGGGGTAGGGTTGCCAGCCCTACGTCCTATTGGACTAGTCATATTAGACCAGTCATATTGGACCGGGAACTACGATTTAAATTGTATTCGAACCACTATATACATTTATGGCACCGCTGGGGCTCGAACCCGAAACCTGAGGCACCGAGCGCCAGTCACTCGGCTATTAGGCTCCAAAGGGAGATGCATTGTACTCAATTAAAAAAAAAAAAACGTTTCCACTTCTAATTTATTTATTTGTAACATTAATGTAAAATTGTTGATGATTTTTATCTTTTTTTTTTTATCAAGATTAGATTTTTTTTTTTTTACAAAACAAATAAATAAATAATAATAAAAATAAAATGTTTCTAAAAATATTCAAATCTTCATAAAAAAAAAAAAAAGGTAATATTTACTTAAATAAAACTACTTACTTATATCTTAACAAAAAAAAATGATTTTTTTAATGATATATAGGCAGGCAGGCTGGATTAGACAGTTAGTTAGATAGCTTAGTAGTTGCACTATTTACAAGTGCACTACTAAGTACTACGTTATCTACAGCACATTACTGAATCATTTTTTTTTTACCAACTGTATTGCAAAGAATCATAAAGAAATTTATTTTGTGATTTTATTGCATTCATTTCTAAGAAAAAGACTGGTAATAAAAATATTAAAAAAAAAAAGGGTCTATGAAACAAAAAAGTTAAAGGATTTATTTTGAAAATATTGGACATATTTCAAAACAACGCTATTAGCTTTTTATAAATAAAAAAGTAAATAAAAGAGTAAATTGATATAAATGTTTCCAAATGAATAACTTTAATGGTTACATAATATGTATTATTCACAATAAAAATATAATTTTGAGACTTTTCAGTCATGTAAAATGCTGATGCAGTTTTATTTTAATAAGTTTATATGGTTTCTAAGTTTAGCATGGCTTTCAGTTTTCCGTGGAACCTAAATATTTTTAATATTTTGATTTTGCAGGTTGGATATGTGTGTAAATAATATTATATTCGTATTTTTAGTTTATTGCTTTAGATATTTTTAATGCATACTTTTAAAATAAGTCTTATTTTGTTTTCTTTCATTTTTTTTTTTTTTTGTGGAAAATCGTTTTCAATTTTTTTTGTCATCTTCGTTTGTATAATCTATATAGAAAACGAAAACGAAAAAAAGAAACAAGTAAATTTTTTTTTAAAGTCAATTCCTACTTTTTTTCGGGTTCGAGTCCCGGCGGTGCCATGAATTCCATGGTGTTTGGAATCCACTTTAAGCCGTAGGTCTCGGTCTAATGTTACTGTAGAGCGTAGGGCTGACAACCCTACCCCGTAAAAGAAAACGTCTCGAAATCTGCCATTAGATAGAAGGCCTTGGCTCACCATGGGCTGTTGCACCAATGATGATGATGATGATGAATACATTTATATAATATATTAATTGTAATTTATTATATTTCATTATTTGTAAATATTTCTACATATAATATTATATATATATATATATATATATATATATATTGTCCATTATAATCCCTCCATCTCCTTCTACTCTGCACACTTGTTGAACAATTTTGGTTGTGATACCAGAAGAATTAACTCATTTTTTCGACAAATCTATTGTTATTTACAGATTTCATTTCAATATTTCGATTTGAGGTTATTTGTTACTAGAGTGACTTCAAATGTAACACATTTAGTGTTACCCAGGGTATATTAATTGAAGGATCTACTAGTTTGCGTGTAGACTGTGCCATCATAGTTTGGCATTAATATTTCCTGAGTAGCCACTTGAGAGGTTTGCACCGAGCAGTATAACACTCCAGCGTTAAGTACGGTATTTTCTTTGTACATGTAATCACGAAGTTAGGAAAGATTTATGTAGTCACTTTTGAAGTGAAATTTTTTTTTGTTGTACACATTTAATCATTAATATGTTTTTCATCATTTAAGTATCTTATAAGTATAAGACATTTAAGTATCTTTCGGTTAATTTTATGATTCCATCTTGATAAATCATTTAGAGAATTTTCGATCACTTATTTATTACAAAAATTTTGGTCAAAAAAAATGCTGGTTTAATTTGCCATCCTAAGGTCATTTTTTGCACACTTTAGGATAATTAGACCAGGACCTACAGCTTCATGTAGATTCCAAACCATTAACAAACATCCATGCCACCGCCAGGATTCGAAACCTGAAGCCTGTGGTATCAAAGGACAGAGCGCTAGCCAGTCGACCAGCAGAAAGCAAGAAAATACTCGCGAGACCTATAGCAAACAAATAATAATCTGTTTAGTCTGAACTATAAAGTGGAATTGCTATTGAGTTGTAGTATTGATAGTTTTTGATCTGCTATGTCTGAACTATAAAGTAGTATTACTATTGATCTGTTGTAGTGTTGATAGTATTGATCAGCTATGTCTGAACTATAAAGAGGATTGCTATTGGTCTGTTGTAGTATTGATTAGCTATATCTGAACTATAAAGTGGAATTGCTATTGATCTGTTGTAGTATTGATCTTCTATGTCTGAACTTTAAAGTGGGTGAGACAGAATTTCTCATCCAAATTCATTCATCTTCTGTTGAGTCATTCAAGTGATGTAAGGTTGGGCGTTATCTAGAAGAATCACAGCCCATCTAAAAAAGTAATTCATGCCATTTAGTGAATAAAGCTCGATTTAAGTTCTCTTAATTGTCAACAGATGTATGAGATGATAAGTTGCGTATTCATAAGCAGTTCAAAATAAATCACCCTTTACATATCCTCCCCCCACCCAAATACAATGCAATCTTAGTTTCTCAATGACAATAGGTTTTTCTTTCGGGCTTAACCATTGTCTTTTCTATTAACATTTGCATAAAGTATCCATTTTTAACGCTATAATCCAGCTATTATAGCGTCCTGTTAGCCAATTAATCAGCTTTCTGACTTTTGATATCCCAGACATCAGATTCAATGATGGTTGGATGTTTGTTAGTGGTTTGGAATCCATGTTTAACAGTAGTCCAGTAGTAATTAGCCCAAAGTGTGCACCACATGACGGTAGAGAGACAAATCAATCTTTAAATTCGAAAAGCAAAACGTGCATTACTTTTTATTAATTTTATACCGACAGTGGGCCAATAAAAATATATAAAATAAATAGGTAGTTCATAAAAAAAAAATTAATTTTAAATTTTTATTTTCACGTTGAAAGTTAACTTTTAGTTAAAATGTGCAAAAAGCGACAAACCAAACCAGCCATTATACGGTTTAAAAAACATCAATTTTACGTTTTGTAATTAATGATGCGCAAACGTTTACTCATTGTTGACTGTTTTGAGTTGCGAGTTCATGTGGAACACAAACACCAGATCTCGAAAACTATCTTATAATTACTCTAAAATGTTAAAGTATTCCATTACTGTTGTTTGTGTAAACAATGGAATCTTTCAGTTAATTCTCTACTTGTTATATAGAGTTGAGTGAACAGTGCTTTCAAATCACCATCATCAATCTTCTTTACCGATCACTTCTCTGTTCGTCTTCAATGCTAAAATTCTCATTTGGGAATTTTTAAATTAATGTTGAACTTGATTTTCATTTACAAGATCCTGAATACACCGAACAAATAGTTCGAGTTGGTCTTGCAGCATCTGAATCCTGCCTAAATTAAAAAAACATGATATGCTAAATATGTAACTTAGCATATTCCATCACTTGTTGGGAAAATTAAAATTGAAGAAAAGTTCAATGGAGTGTTGAATAAAGAACATAATATTAATAAAATAATTAAAATAAAAGTGGTATCAAAATCGAATTCGGTCATTTGTATAGATTTCAATTTAGGTAGGTTAAAATACCACATTTTGGCCTGATGACCAAGTGACTAGCGCTCTGGCTCTCAGCCTCCTCGGAGGTACCATGGATACTTGCAGTGGTTCGGAATCCACTTTAAATCGTAGATCGCGGTTAATATGACTCTAATATGAGCGTATGGCTGACAACCCTCCCCCGTAAAAAAAACCCATCTATCTCGAATTCTTCCAGTAGACAGACGGCCTTGGTCCCACTATGAGGCTGTTGCGCCAATGAAAAAGAAGAAAATACCGCAATACTTTCTGTTCAACTGATAAATTTAACAGAGTACTTCTTCATTTGAATTGAATTTAACTGCTTGAGTCACTATGAATTGTGCTTATATTGGATATTGTGTCACCATGGATAAATAAATCCTGAAATTTATTTAGATGTTTTCGAATAAAAAATGAAAAATAACAGCCATAATTAATTGCGAATTTGTCACAAATGTGTGAAAATGAGATAAAACTACATCTGCTACACTACGTAAAAAAAGTAGAAGGACACTTGATTTTGTAACAATAACCGTAAAATATTTTTATTTTTACTAAAATTTTTATTAGAAACATTTTACAAATATTTTAAAAATACAATTTTAACATCAGAATTATGATATTCAAACATAAAATATTAATGACAACAAAAATAGTTTCTCTTTTTTGAAACTTTGTAAAAAAGTAGAAGGACAGCATTATAATGAATGAAAAAAATAGTGATTTTAATAAGGAATGTTCTTCCCATTGGCCTTTATAATTTCAATATTCTGTTTGGAAGTGAATTGTATAGAGATTGAACTTCTGTTTGACAAAAATTGTGCCACGAGTCATTCAATGCTTCTCGAAGCTGAGTTAGCGAATCAAATTGCCTTACATCAGCATAAACTCGACGAACTAGCATTGCCCAGATGTTTTCCACTACATTAAGGTCAGGACTTTTGGCTGGCCATGGTAAAACATCCACATTATTTGTTAGGAACCAGTTTTTGACTCCAGTCGCGGTGTGAAGGAAGCTCCGTCTTGCTGAAACTTCCACTCTTCACCCGCCAAGTCAGAACCACAAGGAAGA
Organism: Caerostris extrusa; assembly: GCA_021605095.1. Classification (NCBI taxonomy): domain Eukaryota; kingdom Metazoa; phylum Arthropoda; class Arachnida; order Araneae; family Araneidae; genus Caerostris; species Caerostris extrusa. Next base: position 86,856 of record BPLR01002762.1, read on the forward strand.
AGCTCGGAATTCAGCACTTGAATGTAGTCTCTATGTTTTTGCCTACTATTTAAGGAAACTAGACTTGTACTTCCTCCGTATCCAACAGCCAACCAAACCATTAAACTCTCTCCTTCCATTTGTCGTGGTGATAAGTATTCGTCTTCATTCCCCAGACAATGCCAGTAGTGCTGATATCCGTCTGGACCGTCTAAGTTAAATTTCTTTTCATCGGAAAATATCACAGAAGTCCATTCTGTAGTCCAGGACATGTGCTCCTTAGCCCACGCTAAACGGTTATCAGTGTGAGCTTGTGTCCACTTAAGATGATGTTTCCATTTTTTGAAAATGAATTTTTTTAGATCTTTTAATATAGTTGTAAACTGTTTGTTTCGTCACATGATTAAGTCCTGCTTGATTTCTTGCCTTTGAAACACTTCCTTTGTTCTTCTTAAGCACACGAACAAGTTTTCTTTCATCACGTGGTGTTAACTTTTTCGGTCTACCAGTCTTCTTTTTTTCTTTCCGTTTTTATAAGGATTTCTGATAAAGTTTGAAACTGTATTGGGGCTCATCTGCGACAATCGAGCAATCTCTCTGACACCTTTACCAACATTTTGATATGCGGAAATTTGGCCTTTTTGAAAATCGTTCAAAGGTATTCCTTTAGGCATTTCTGAGAACGGAGAAACAGCGTAACTTTTAAACAAATTAGATTTTTTTGACAGACATGGATAAAACAAAGTACAAAATCACTATTTAACTAAAGAACAACTCACTAAATTAAATATATTAGCAAGTGTCCTACTTTTTTTACGCATCGGAAATTATATATACTAATTTTATTAATAATATTAGTGGTAGATGTTTAATTTTTGCCTAAAATGAAAAAAAAAGGGTCATTAAACTAAATCTGCATAAATATCTGGTAATTAGGAGAAAATAAGAGACATTAATTGGCAAAAAAAAACACTGTCCTTCTATTTTTTTTTTTTAAGCAGTGTATACAATTCTTAGCATCGTTAAATAGTCGGGTTTATCCTGATGAGTAAGTATGTTCTACAAATTAAGACAAAAGCGAACTATGTGTACTAGGACATTTAAATATCATTAAAGAACATAATTAAAGAATTATTAGAAATTGTTTTAATCATTTTTAGGATACTTTGGCATATAACAAGTAACAAGGTTATAGACCACTTGTATAAAAATGATTTTTTTTTTCTTTATTTGAATTATATGTCACATTGTATAAAATGTAAGGAAAACAAGAAATTTTGTATTTCGGAAACATGGCTTGCGTTTTGGTTTGGCGTATTCTTCAATATCTCTCTCGCTCAGTGGTCATTGAAGTGGTTGATATCGACTTCAGAGATCCCTATAACACTGCTAAGTGTCTATTCGGCATCAAAAATGACTGGGAGTGAAGAAAAAAAGTTAACACAAGGTTTGTTCCAGTAAGAGGGAACAAGGTCATGAAAATATTAACTTTTTATTTTTAACATTTTTGGGTTGCATGTTTCATCAAGCTTCATGTTACATATACAAGTACATATATATATATGTATATGTTATTATTAAGTTGTATACATTATTATTTACACATCAAATCAAATTAGAATTAATATTGACTTATTATGGGGAACATGATGTTGTCTTGGTATGAGATTCTCATCGTCGGCAAAAATGTGAAAATAAATTAAACTGGGTTTTATAAAGCATGACGTAGATCTGCTTTCAAAAATAAAATAAAATCATGACATGATGGAAAAACTGCATGTATTTTTACAAAAACCTAAAAAACTTATGATTCCATGCACTTTGATGAAAATACTGAAACTAACATCATAAGAAGAAAAAAAAAAAAAGGATTTGTAGATGGACCCAGACATGGCAGATGGATGAAATAGAAAATCGAATGAATATTGTATAGTAGATGAGAATAGACAGGTCGGGAGTATGATGGTGTCATATTTAGTCAGGCTTCATATTACTTATTTATATCACGAACAGCCCAAGGAAAGATGGGGCGAAGGCTTTGTCTTCCAGAAAGTCTTTTAGGGCTAACTAAGCCCCTCATTTGTGTGGAGTAAAGAGAAACCATAGAAAATTCATTTAGCAGTGACTGGCACGAACGCACGTACCGGAACTCCCTTTGCATGCTAGCTGCAGGCATTACCACTGGATTACTATCAATCAGGAAACTTTCAATCTAGAAGCCTTAAATGAAGTATTTATTAATAAATGAAATTTTATCATAAACTAAAATATACCTTTCAGACGTTAAGCCAATTCAACAATTTACACCACATTATACACGCAACTAAATACTTTTTGCTGTAAAATAAACAAATACACATAAGTGATATTTCGCTTGTCCTACTATAAAATAATTAGTGCCGAAAGGATCAATACAAAGAAAAACACATGAATTGCTTGAAGGCATTGCTGACGATCTTATTCTGATGTCTGATGACAAATTCACATTTATTTTCATAATAGCGCACCATTTAAAAATTTCATTCTTCAGAGATTTGTTGAAGCATCATTGACTGAAACACTTGATGAAATGAAATCTACGAGGAGTTGCCAACAATTGAATAATGGGCGAACATTAAAGCTTCTAAAAAAAAAAAAAAGAAAAATTTGTATTGAAAAAATCAGATCTCAATTTAACTTGTTAAGCATAATAATCAATAAGGATCAAATGATATGAATTTTATTTTATTTCAATTAAAAATATCTTAAAGGGAAATAAGAATTATTCTATATATATTTAATGCGAAAATTGCTTTATTTTATGAAAAATATGTCTTTATTACATAAAACATGTCCATGAAATTCGAAAATGTCTGCTTGTTAAACATTGTTAAAGAAACAAATGAGAAATAAATATTCAGTAAACCGCAGTTAATATTTCATGCATAAATAACTGTGACACAGCAGTATTTTTGTTTATGTGCATCGTGACAATGACACAGTCAAGCGGAATTACAAGACTGAAACGCAATCCTCCCCGTTTCTCATGGTAAAAACGTCGCCAGTTGGCAGACCGTGTCTTCTACAAGAAATAAAGACGGCTTTTTTTCTGTTGATAAGCTTTCTTTTCATTACAACATAGAATACGTTTTGTATTGGTTAAAAGATAGAAAGCACCATGCAAAAAGCCAAACTCATTTATTCTTGTTAGTATAGTAATACATTTGAAACTGCATAAAATATGTGTTCAGAATTTAAAACTAAAAAAAAATAAGTTAAATGAATATGTTTTATAAATATGTTTTTTTATTTAGATTTTAACCAAACAATTATTTCCTTGTTTAGTCAAATCAGTATTTTTAAAAATTATTTATTCTACCAATCGCATTTTCTGGAAAAAAAAAAAAATTGAAAAAAAAAATTACTTAGCGCCCTCTTTGAAATCTACTTTCTTTAAGTAAATGAATAGAAAGATATAGCAAGAAAAAGTTGTATTTTTGTAGTTATATTATAATATATATACCTTCGTCTTAAAACATAGTAAATAAAGTTGTGGTAAATAAGTTACTTTGAAATTATAAAATTATTTATTATAATCCGCCGTAGCAAAAATCGCATTATTTAAAAAGAATATTACAGATAACGAATAATAATAATAATCACTGGCGCAACATCCCCATGGTGGGTCACCGTCTACCTACTGGCAGATTTCGAGACGGGAGATGCTTCTTTTAAGCTGCAGCTTCATGAACTGGTTGTGTTTATTGAACATTGATATACTCCTATGTGTTTGTTTGTGACTAATCCTCGATGGACATGACGGACACAAGTAAAACTACTCATGGATGGAGGAAAAGGGGCAGCTTCTGTTGTGATGGAGCACCCGTAGGTAGAAGTCTGACTTTTGCTCCGTGACGCTCTTACAGTCATATCAGATCAGGACCTCCGACTTAAAGTGGATTCGAACCACTACAAACATCCATAGCACCGCCGGGACTCGAACCCAAACCTGTGGTACCGAGCGCTAGCCACTCGACCATTCAGGCCCATTCTGTGTGTATTGAACTTGGTTGATGTTCTTCTAATAGTGACTAACGCCTGTCCTACGATTTAAGAAGCAACGTGGAATATTTATATAAAGCTAAGTCCAAATATTGTTGCAAATCCTGATGTATCACAAGCGTCGTTTCTGAAAATGCGAGGCTATAGATTGCGGGGATAGAATGGTATAATGAATCAAATTGCGGGGCTATAAAATGTGGGTGAAGAGTAACCGACATTATTTCTATAAAGCATGCTTCCTAAAAGTTAGCACTATTCATATTTCAGCGGTGATGGCCAAGTGGCTAGCGCACTGGCCTTTGGTACCACAGGATTCAGGTTCGTATCTTGACGGTGGCATGAATGTTTATGAGTGGTTTGGAATCCATGTTAGACTGTAGGTCCTAGTCTAATTAGCCTAATGTGTGCAAAAAAAAGACCATAGAGTGACAAACAGAAGTATTCATATCACAATCGAACCCTTTTCGATATATTTTATTGTCTACAGTATAATGAAAATGCATATAACCGCAGCCTTTCATTATTCTTTTTCCAGTGAAAAGAACATGTTTACAAATAAAAAAATTGAATTCGTAAAACAGTAACTTATTTTTTTACATTTTCTTTATATTTTTTATTTATTTAACTTTTGTTTATGTTTTTTAAGAACAAGGATATCTTATTACACATATTGGGTCACGAAGAGCTGTTAATGAGAGTATTGTTATTGTAGCGTGCAGGTTGGGTAACCAGATTGTAATTGGGTGTGATTGGGTAAACGACACCGAGAGTATTCACACTGAGGTACCAAACTGACCACACCACGTTATTTTGAGACACAGGTAGGATAACTCATAGCTTTATTTTTATTGACACACATACAATTAGAGAATACAATATTTAACTAATTTAAAGACAGTAGATTTTGGAAGGACTCCACTTCTAAACCAAAAACCAGAAACTCGGCTTCGCGCAGGGTGTGAAATATACTTCCGCTGCAGGTGAGAGTCTGTAGGCCAACTAATACACAGAGTTGCGTTCAATATATTTCCTCTCGGGGTGAGAGATTGTAAGCTAAACGTATCTCAACGGAGAGTAGACAGTGCTGTACTTCCTCGCCAGTGAGAGTCTCGAGGCCAACTTTGACCTTTCTCATGAACGCCAAAGGGAGCGTAGCTTGCACTCTTGCCAGTGCGTAGGAGGAAACATCGTTACATTATCTTTTAATATTTAGTGAAAATTTTGTTTTGAGTAAAAACTTTCAATAGCATTCACAATTTTTTTTTTTTTTTTTTTTACAAATATTACTTAATCGACTTTTTTGGATCATTTATGACACAAAGGAAAAATTTCTGATTAAAGAAAATATATAATAAATTAGAAAAAAATATAAAAAAAGAAAATATATGATATAATTAAATGATATAATTATAATTTAGAATAAAAATGGTTATGGTTATATTTATTAAAAAAAATAAATCGTTAAATTGAATACTTTAAAATTACTAAATCATCCTTTAAAATAATAAATGAACCGTATGCATTATAGAAGAACCTTATTAATTTTTTCTTCCATTATTTATTTCGAAATATATGATTCTAAAATTTACAACGTTTTAAAAATATGTTTATATATTTGTAAGCCTATTTTGGTAAAGGCACTAAAAAGTAAGGGAAAATCATTTACATTTTCTTGGATGTACATTTACATTTACATCTTATTTTATATGCATAGTAAATGTAAAAACGTCTGAATTTCTTTTTATACATCCGAAAGAATATTACTTCGACTACTGCCAGCGAATATATCCGTAAAGAAATTTAACGCAACTTTATTCTGCAAAAAAACAGAGAACTGTGAACTGAAAAAGGCAGATAACTTCGAAAAACCAATAAGTTGCAGTCTACTTATCTTCAGACGGAAATGTTCGTGATAAATTGCTGCACCCTGTTTGAAGCTACGGCAGAAAACGCACCACTTTTTATATTCTTATGGTGTATAAAAAAGGAGTTCTAATCAATAAGATAGTGAGATTAGAGTCGAAATTTCGGATATTAAGAATCTTGATTTATCGTAGGTGATACTATTCTGCATGTAATCTTATATGGATTGTTTACGAAATACACTAGCAGGAATTTCTGCGTAAAAAAAAAAAACAAAAAAAACACTGCATCACGAAGATAATAAAAATTTCAGATTAGTGTTTTTTTAACATTATTAAAAAAACCCACTGCATCACGAAGATAATAAAAATTTCAGATCAGTTTTTTTTTTTAATGTTATAAAAAAATTGTATTTTTCGCAGAATGATGAACATTTTTTTTTATTCATTTACAATATCCAGTAAAGAAACTAAAAATAAGAAAAAGAATACTACCGAAACTACAAAAAGAATATTCTACGAATACTGTTTTTTAGCTGTGCGAATATTTAGCTTCTTTTGCTACGCGGGGACCAGTTAACTTGTTATCCATTTTATTTTTTTTTTCCTTTTTTATTTCCAATGGCAAGTTTACAGGACAACTGATATCATAAAAAAGAAAAAAAGTTCTTTGTATTTTTCTTTTCAATATAAAATCGGATACCAAGATAAAAATAAATGACATCAGTTAATCTATCAACTTCTGTCTGGCAATCCAATAACGCTTCCATAAAGAAGCTGGAGGCAGTATAGAGCAGGAAGCAAGGTGAGACAAATCCATTTCTTCCTGGTTCATCTAGATCAGGGGTCTCCAAACTTTCCAGCCTTAGGGCCATACTGTTTACTCCAGTAAGCACCAAGGGTCAAAACCGCTTTTAATTTTTATGCCATTATCTATAATTTCTAGACCAGTCGCCGACTACGCACTCCTAGCGAGCATATACTTGCTAACTACAAACTGTTGTCAGTGAAAAATCACAATTACATAAATATCATTAGTATTTTTTTGCAAGTGTATACCCTGCGGTTTCATTCGCGTTAATTTAGCTTTTTTCCGTTCCTGAGGGATTTTCAGGATAAAAATCATATGTTTGATTCAGGATATATACATTCCAAACCTCTATATACATACATATGCGATACTCTTTACCCCAACATAACTAGCGAGGTTAACAGCAGGATGTTCACTAGTTTATAATGTTAGTGGGATACATTTCAATTATTTATTAGTTGTTATGCTTAACTTAAATTTTCTGCACATTATGCTTGTAATTAAACTTTACCTAGCAAGTAAATAAAACCGAATTGTTATCATTCTTTTTTTTTTTTTATCCAACTTATTACAGCCACAATAAGTTATTCGCTGTCGCGGGGCCGGATTGATGACACTGGCGGGCCGGATTTGGCCCACGGGCCGTAGTTTGGAGACCCCTGATCTAGATGCATGTATTCCTAACATTTTTTATTATTATTATTTCCAATGGAAAGTTTTCAGGACAACAGATATCATAAAAAAATACAAATAATAATAAGATAGCAACAAATGACATCAGTTAATCTATCCACTTAAGTCTAGCAATCCAATAACGCCTCCATAAAGAAACAGGAAGCAAGGTGAGAAATATCCATTTCTTCGTGGTTAAGACACAGGAGACAGAGAGGGTCAGGAAACAGTTTAATTTTGTGAAGGTGCTTGCGGAGCCAATCGTGACCATTGAAAAGCCGTAGCAATACCATCGATTTTCTCTAGGCCATACAGGGATATCCTAAATACGATCGTATCAGGGTTTGTGACTGGTTCTAGCTGCAGCATCCTCAAAGAAGGAGCACCTAAAGATCTTTTTAATTATCGCCTTAACGGAATGATAGGCATACTCCTGGTTATTTAGCTGTAAAACAGAGGTCCCCTTTTTTAGCTAGGACTTTTTGCTAGCGGCCTTGTTTACTTCTTATTTTGGGACAATTTACATGCGGCTCACTGAAGAACTCTAAGAAACTCACACTGAGAGCCAAACTGAAAGCCGTGTTTGTAGATCATTTTGCCGTATTAGATGATGCCCGGTGTGCACCACGAGAAGGTAAATTTACTATACGTTGCACTCCGTTATCCATTTTATAACAGACATCATTTCGGAACGTCGTTCGTGTTGTTTCCCTATTACTGTGAAAAGAGTTCCTGCAAAATAAGAGGTGAACTGAAAAGTTCTTAGGCTGACACATAGATGGCACTACTAGTATTAAATCCATATGATTTTTAGTTAGCCCTAACCTTCAAAAGACACGTGTATAAATTTGAAAGCTGATGCACGATTAGTATGTGAGTTATAGCATTTTTAGTGAAGTTATAGCATTTTTAGTGTTCATCACGTGCAGTCCACTCGCCTGAGTGTCGATTGACTCCGGTGTGAAATAATGGAGCCTTGTTTCATCCATTGTCACATATCGACGCAAAATTCGGGTTTATTAAGATTTAACAGCTCCAAACACTGCTTAGAATCATCAATTCGTTGTTGTTTTGGGTCGATTGTGAGCTCTGCGCGGCACCCACTTTGAACAGAGCTTTCGCATATCCAAATATTCATTCACGATATGTCCAACCCGTTCCTTTGATATCTTTAGGGTCTCAGCTGTCTCAATCAACTTCACTTTACGGTTATCAGAAATTATTTTGTGGACTTTTTTTGATGCTTTCAGCGGTAACAGCTCTTTGGGGCGTCCACTGAGTGCATCGTCCTCGGTGCTCATTTCGCCTCGTTTAAATTTAGCAAAACCACTTCTCTACGGTTGATTTTCCTGGTGCAAAGTCCGAATAATGTTTATCAAGCCAAGCCTCGGCTTCAATAGTACTTTTTTTTTCGCCAAAAAGCAATGTTTTATTAACACACGAAATTCCTTTTTTATCCATTTTTTTTAAACTAACAAAAGTTGCTTCACTAAAAATGCTTTGTAGAACCCTTGTCACCATCTCCATCATGTCTAGGCGGCCTGATGGCCAATTGGCTAGCCCATATTAAACTGTTGATATCGGTCTAATTAGCCTAAAGTGGGCAAAAATGACCGTACAGCGACACACCAAATCACCAAGTCTAGTTGTTTTTTCAAAGCTTTAACTTTATCACACGTCATCAATGGGATTCGAACCTGCATCTTTTTGTTTGCACTAACATTAGATCATATAAATGGCACATTTTAAGAATCTATCAGAAATTAAATATTCAAATTGATACTTTTTCGAACTTGAGTTTTAATATTTTTGAGTATTAGTCTAAAGATCCCATTTATTGATTTTTTTTGGAAATAAAGTCTTTGTGAAAAAAATAGTTTGCCATGAGTCATGAAAAGTGTGAACAAAATAGTATCGTCTAAATGTAAATTACAATTTGGCTAATGAATTCTAACTATTTTCAAATCTATTTTACAATTAAGATAGTGGTAAAATAAGAGAGAAAAGGTATTTTTGGAGTGTTTTTAGTGCAATTTTTATTCCATGTGAATGTGTTTGAATGTTGATGCTTTATTTCGTTTTATTGTAGGATATCTTTTTTGTAATTAAAAAAAAAAAAATCCTTCAAGATTGCTTTGAGATACGTACATCTTATAAACGTCTCTTATAAGTAAACGATTCAATAGTTTCCGCCTCTAAACCGGATGTTTAATTTTCGACTGAATAGACAGCAGAACTCTGACTACAAGTAAACGAAATGCTCGGCAAATGACGTGTAAAGCAAATACTTGTAAAATTATAACGAAAGCCAATTGCTCCTAGAATAAAATATCGGAAAATTCTTAGAAATAGCATAGAAAATCTGCTCGAATTAACTAGTTATAACGAAAAGATAATATTTTGAAAGAATGTTGAATATATCGTAATAGTTATGCTAAATTGGCGATAATTTAGGAAAAACTTTGAACTCTCTTCCATTTAATTAAAAATTTAATATATATATATAAAAAGCGTTGAGAATGGAATCCTTAGAAACACTATTAATTTGTATAGCAAAGCCGTCAAATAGCATTCTCTGTACATTTTTAATTTTTATGTATATCCAAATCAGTACCCAGTGATTTAAGATCCTTAGTGAGTATCTTGAAGCATACAACGATAATCGGCATAAAAATAAACGTCAAAATAAACAGAGAATATTAAATACACACACACACACACACACACACACACACACACACACATATATATATATATAATATTTGTGTATAGATCCTTGCTCATTTATATAGCATACAGTAGATTCACTGTTCAGAGTTCATTACAAAGGTCTTACTACTTAATAAGCTACAACCAATAAAGTGAAAAAAATTAATGTCTTACAGGTGGATTTTCAGTAATGACTTCCTACACTTGTACAGCGTATTGAAATAATAATAATAAAAAAACCACCAGTTTATTTGACTGTTCATTCGAGACTATCTCTCAAATCCTCCACAAAGTTTATTCGTTTTTAAAGCAGGTAATGCACAACACCAGTGGGAATCGACTTTCAGCAGTACTTTATCTCCCAGTTGTAGAAGATAAAGCACGCAGCTAGACGAGACAGTATATTAATTATGATCATAAGACAATAGATTAATAATTATAACATAAGATATAAAACAGTAGATTAATTATGGCTTATTACAGTATATTTTATTTATGATCAATATTAATTTTTATGTGAAATTCATATTAGATTTATATATTTTTTCTGTGAAATGTGGGCAGTGTCTTTAAATAATCATGTTCGAGATATATCATTCATATATTTATAAATACATTAGTTATTACAATCAATATCTGTTTATCTCGTACCTTGCCGATGTTTACCTTAATTTGCTTCCCATTTTTTGTAATCCCTATACTACAGAAAGGAATATGATTCTGCAGGAGACTCCGTTTGCTATGAGCAATTATTGACCGTCGTAAAAGCGCTGTCAGTTACTCTCGCGAGACGAGTTTCTCACAAAAGCTAAATAAATTATTTTTTCCCAGTAGCCCAGAAACATTTTATCTCTTATTTCCTTTCATTGAGCCCTTCCATTAGATAGAATGGACATTCGCTTAAGTTTCTTTTTACTTTGCTACCAGTTCCGCCTCTCTGAGCTTTAAGATAAGATTGTGTCTCCATGCCATTGATAAATTATAGATTAGTCTGCACTAGAGCATGCAGGATTTTTTTATTTTATCTTTAGTCCAGCTACTCTAGTTTCGAAAGAGCAATATGTTTTATTTTCAACATATCTTACAGATTTAATGCTGGCTGTGAAACTAATTACTAATGTTTAAAAAAAATATGTGGGGTGTATAAGCTTTTCTTTTTTTGTAATAATGTCGTTTTCTTTTTTTTTTCCCGATGTTTTGTTTTTGAATAAAATTAAGGAACTGTGTTGTGTTAGTTATAAGCGCTTTAAACATGTATTTAAATTATTTGGGTGTAATAATGCAGTGTTAATTATATTATTATTATTTTCCCCCAATGCTTTTTCAAATTAAATATGTTTTATCATATGTTATATGAGATTTTTTATGAACATATAATTAGAATCATAATTATTAGATTTTGAAAAAAAAAAAAATTTAAAAACATTATTTGGGTGGTACGAATATTTTCAAATTCAATATATTTTTATCAGAGATTTTTATGAATGTGTAATTGATTCATAGTTATTAGATTTTGGAAAAATCTTGTTTAAACATTGCAAATGTTTACAGTAAGTTACATCTGTAAGGATGAACAAAACTAGTCATTTGAAAGAAAATTTGTGAAACTGCGCATATTTATATATATTCATCTTATCATAACCTTTTATTTGTTGAGTGACTTCAAAAGAATGACAAATAAATAAATAAAAACGATTACAAAAACAAAGAATTAAACAAAACAAACAATAAAAAAAAACCACTTAAATAAAGCTAACAATTAAAAAACCAATTAAACAAAACAAACAATTAAACAAAATTAATCAAACAATTAAAAAACCAATTAAACAAAACAAACAATTAAACCAATTAAACAAAACAAACAATTAAAAAACCAATTGGACAAAACAAAAAATTAAAAAATAATAAATGTTTTAGCGATTGATTTATTAATATAAGGATATTGATATCAAAATTGTTACGCAAAAACCATCAACTAAGGCATTTTTCAAATCTATTTATTCTTCGCGCTAAAAAAAGATTTTGATAAAGAAATATTTTTTAAAAGTAAAATGCCTCTTACATATCTAAAAATTGACATTCTATATTTATATTTTTGCTTTTATGATTACGATTTGCCAGGAGTTGAAAAGCCTTGTTGCATAGCAACCTCTATCAATGCTTTGTGAATGACAGATTTCTTTAAGCTTTAAGCCCATTGATTAGATAGAAAGGGAGCAAGATATATATATATGTATATATATATTAAAAAAATATTGTTAAATTACTACGTTCAATAAAAACAAAATGCTACATTCTTTGCATTTTTTCTATAAATAATTATTACTTAAAAATGTTAATAACATTATTATTATCATTTTTAAGTAAGAAGTAATAAAAAAGATAAAAATAAATGGCAATTTACTTTTTGAAATTAAAATATCTTTTAAATTTTTGACGTATTCTGAGGTAGAATGAAACACCATTACTTAAAATAAATCTACACTACAAGTTGGAAAAAATTAAAGTAAAACTTTAATAGATTGTTATTTTTTTTTTCTGAAACATTTTCTATGCCCTATTTTCTGTCTTTAAAATTGATTAGATGATTTTTTTTTTTTATTAAGAAACAAACATTAATTTAAATTT